>ML776805.1:148745-180627 GCA_009831015.1 Picea engelmannii
AATACTCATGGATATGGGTCATAGATTAATGACTTACACTACGCAGTTAATCCCAAAAATAATATCTAATATCTTGCACTGTGGAAGCCCCTATATGCTTAAATAATAAGAGTGAAGGGAGCTCTAATTGGGTAGTTCATAAGGCACAATACTTGCTAAGGTTTTGCAAATGGGGTAGAAAGCTAAGTGGGATTGATTGTGGGGAAAAATCCATAGTTAAGCACGCTTGAGCCAGAGGCGTCTTGGGATGGGTGACCACCTGGGAATTCCTGGTTACCGGGTGCAAGCCCCAGAAGTGATGATTGGTGCTATGTGATTCATTTCGTTGGTTTCAATCCCATTTCTTCACCCCTATGAGCATCAACCGATGCAATGAGTGCTAAGTGGACTATTCAAATCATGAAAATTATTGGTCAGTTGCGACTAATACTCATGGATATGGGTCATAGATTAATGAATTACACTACGCAGTTAATCCCAAAAATAATATCTAATATCTTGCATTGTGGAATCCCCTCTATGCTTAAATAATAAGAGTGAAGGGAGCTCTAACTGGGTAGTTCATAAGGCACAATACTTTCTAAGGTTTTGCAAAATGGGTAGCAAGCTAAGTGGGATTGATTGTGGGGAAAACTCCATAGTTAAGCACGCTTGAGCTAGAGGCGTCTTGGGATGGGTGACCACCTGGGAAGTCTTGGTTACCGGGTGCAAGCCCCAGAAGTGATGATTGATGCTATGTGATTCATTTCATTGGTTTCAATCCCATTTCTTCACCCCTGTGAGCATCACCCAATGCAATGAGTGCTAAGTGGGCTATTCAAATCATGAGAATTAATGGTGAGTTGCGACTAATACTCATGGATATGGGTCATAGATTAATGACTTACAATTCGCAGTTAATCCCAAAAATAATATCTAATATCTTGCACTGTGGAAGCCCCTCTATGCTTAAATAATAAGAGTGAAGGGAGATCTAACTGAGTAGTTCATAAGTCACAATAATTGATAAGGTTTTGCAAATGGGGTAGAAATCTAAGTGGGCTTGATTGTGGGGAAAACTCCATAGTTAAGCATGCTTGAGCCAGAGGCGTCTTGGGATGGGTGACCACCTGGGAAGTCCTGGTTACTGGGTAAAAGCCTTGGAAGTGATGATTGATGCTATGCGATTCATTTCGTTGGTTTCAATCCCATTTATTCACCCCTGTGAGCATCACTCAATGCAATGAGTGCTAAGTGAACTATTCAAATCATGAGAATTATTGGTTAGTTGCGACTAATACTCATGGATATGGGTCATAGATTAATGACTTACATTACGCAGTTAATCCCAAAAATAATATCTAATATCTTGCATTACGGAAGCCCCTCTATGCTTAAATAATAAGCGTGAAGGGAGCTCTAACTGGGTAGTTCATAAGGCACAATACTTGCTAAGGTTTTGCAAATGGGGTAGCAAGCTAAGTGGGCTTGATTGTGGGGAAAAATCCACAGTTAAATGTGCTCGAGCGAGAGGCATCTTGGGATGGGTGACCACCTGGGAAGTCCTGGTTGCCAGGTGCAAGCCCCGGAAGTGATGATTGATTCTATGTGATTCATTTTCATTGGTTTCAATCCCATTTCTTCACCCCTTGTGAGCATCACCCGATGCAATGAGTGTTAAGTGGACTATTCAAATCATGAGAATTATTGGTCAGTTGCGACTAATACTCATGGATATGGGTCATAGATTAATGACTTACACTACGTAGTTAATCCCAAAAATAATATATAATATCTTGCACTGCGGAAGCCCCTCTATGCTTAAATAATAAGAGTGAAGGGAGCTCTAACTGGGTAGTTTATAAGACACAAAACTTTCTAAGGTTTTGCGAATGGGGTAGCAAGCTAAGTGGGCTTTATTGTGGGGAAAACTCCACAGTTAAGCATGCTTGAGCCAGAGGCATCTTGGGATGGGTGACCACCTAGGAATTCCTGGTTACAGGGTGCAAGCCCCGTAAGTGATGATTGATGCTATGTGATTCATTTCGTTGGTTTCAATCCCATTTCTTCACCCCTGTGAGCATCACCCGATGCAATGAGTGCTAAGTGGACTATTCAAATCATGAGAATTATTGGTCAGTTGCAACTAATACTCATGGATATGGGTCATAGATTAATGACTTACACTATGCAGTTAATCCAAAAAATAATATATAATATATTTCATTGCGGAAGCCCCTCTATGCTTAAATAATAAGAGTGAAGGGAGCTCTAGTTGGGTAGTTCATAAGGCACAATACTTGCTAAGGTTTTGCAAATGGGGTAGCAAGCTAAGTGGGCTTGATTGTGGGGAAAACTCCACAATTAAGCGAGCTTGAGCCAGAGGCGTCTTGGGATGGGTGACCACCTTGTAAGTCCTGGTTATCGGGTGCAAGCCTCGAAAGTGATGATTGATGCTATGTGATTCATTTCGTTGGTTTCAATCCCATTTCTTCACCCCTGTGAGCATCACTCGATGCAATGAGTGCTAAGTGGACTATTCAAATCATGAGAATTATTGGTCAGTTGTGAATAATACTCATGGATATGGGTCATAGATTAATGAGCTACACTGCACAGTTAATCCCAAAAATAATATATAATATCTTGCACTGCGGAAGCCCCTCTATACATTTACTCTTTCATCTTTGGGTATACAAACTTTTCCAAGATGATATAGTAAATTATAATGCATATAATAATATGACTGTTGATTACCATAGGTTAATGCTTCATACACATCTTTAAGATAATCATCCTTAGCATATTGTTCAACATAACTTTCATGAGCTAAAGTATTATACCTTAGTACTGTGGATGCATTAATCACTGGTATTGAAAACATATCTACAACCTTATTATGAATACCTTTCTTATACTCGATTACTAGATGAAACTGCTATAAGAAACCCATCCACCTGAAATGTTGTGATTGTTGTAGCTTGGTATGTAACTGCAAATACTGTAATGGTTGATGATCTGTATGGATTATTGCCTCCTTTCCCATTAAGTAATTCTTCCATTTCTTCACACTTTGCACCAATGCATATAATTCCTTATCATATGTTGGATAGTTAATCATAGCCTAAGTAAAAGTCTCGAAATGATAACATATAGGTTTAACACGTTGCATCAAAACTGCTCCCATCGGTTTGAATATCAAATGGCTATTGTAGATCTGGCAGAGCCAAAACTGGTGTGGTGCTTATCTTTTCCTTCAATGTATCGAAGGCTTTCTATTTCTTGGATCCCCATTGAAAGACTTGTTTTACAGTTTTTAATTCATGCAGAGGAGCTTCTATAAAAGAGAAATTAGCAATGAATTTCCTCTAGTACTGTACTACCCCCAAGAAGCTCCTGACTTCTGTGGCAATAGTTGTCTTGGGCCATTTCAAAATGAATTCTTCTTTTGCATGATCTATATTTAGCTGGCCATTCCCTACAATGTAACCCAAATATACCAGAGAATGTTTTCCAAATTCACATTTAGACAAATTAATATATAACTTCTCCTTCTTCAAGAGTTCAAAGATTTTCTTGACATGCTTTATATCATCTTCCCATATTTGACTAAATATCGATATATAATCTAAGTAGACGATGATAAAATCATCTATGTAAGGCATGAACACATCATTCATTACCCTCATAAATGTCATTGCATAAACCAAATGGCATAACTAACCATTCAAATAATACTTTCTTTTTCTTGAAAGTGGTTTTCCATATGTCACTTTCTGCAATTCTAATATTATGGTAACCACTTCTCAATTCCAACTTATTGAAATAAATAATGTTATTTAATTTATCCAATAAGTCATCAATTCTAGGAAGAAAATAACAGTTTTTTACCATAATCTTGTCCAGGGCTTAGAAGTCAATACACATTCTCCACGTGCCATGTTTCTTCGGAACTAATACAATAGGAGAACCACATGGAAAGGAGCTTGGTCTTATGAATCCTTTATCGGGTAACTCCTAAAATGCTTCTTAATTTATGCATTTTTTATTACCAATGACCTATACATTCCAATGTTCGGAAGAGGAGCATCCTGATGCAAATGGATTTCATGTTCAACCTCCTTCTTAGGAGGCAACCCTATAGGTTCATAAAATAACTCATCATAGTTATACATGATTTTGACCAACTCTTGTTTATGATTTGGATCACAACCTGATAAAGCGTCAGTTACATCTTATTCTTTCTATTTCACTATCATGAGAGCAAAAGATTTACTTGCGCTCGTGAGTCTTTTCATTTTCCCCGTGTTCACTAAATAAACATTAGTTTTGATATGATGAGCTTTGATAATTAATTTAGTCCCATCCTTGAGAAGATGATATTTATTTTCTTCACAGTAAAATATTGCTTTCTTATCAAGCAGATATGGACTACCCAAGACAATGCCACTAGTGTCAAGAGGCACAACATCTAACTCAACCTCGTCAAAGAAATGAGTTGTAATTGCAAGTCTGATCTTACATTGTTTCGTCACTTGCAACTTAGAATCTTCACACACCTAACCTAACGGATATGGATTTTTATGAGGTGTCATCTTCAAACCCATCTTCTTAACAATTTCTTCAGATATTAAATTAACTTGAGATCCACTATTGAAAAAAGTATCTACCTTTGTATGCTTGACTATAACCCTGACATGAAAAATCTTGCTTCTTTTCTTTTGATTAATAACACTCTCCAATTTGGTGGATTGAAATGAAGAATTAGACTTGATAGTAGATATACTTATGCTTCCTATTTCCATGATCTTTGATTCATCCCCATAATATGATCCTAGATCCTGTCGAGTTGATGGAACAGTCTTCTGCTTCCCATTATCCTTGAAATTTTTTGGTCGTAATTCTGGATGCAAGTTCCAACATTGTGCTTCCTCATGCCCATTTATTTTATAGTGGGAACATGTAGGTATTTCTTCAACTTTCTTTACTATAGCTGACTTCTTACTCTTCCATTTTCCTTTTAGTTTCTTCTCGAACTTGTATGGATTCTTATCTTCAATCACATGCTTCCCCCTACTAGCCTCCAAATGAGTAGCTTGTATCGATACTTTATCAATGTTAGTATGGTTAAACATTAAAATAGTGTGTCGAAGATATGAGTGCATGTTACCAAGATGCTTTAGAAGAGTTTCGCGAGTATATAATGGAATTCCTAAGAGTAGTGCCTTCTTTTTGAATTCCTTTGTATAGTCTTGAATATCCTAGCCTTTGCCTTGCCTTAGATGCTTCCATTCTATAATTGTCGTTTGAGTATAAGCTAATGGATATAACTGTTTTCTTATATCCTTAGTAAATTTATCCCAAGAGGAGATCACTTTACCCTTTTGAATAAGATCAACTTGCATCTTACTCTCCCACCATATTAAGGTTGTGCCACTTAGTCAAAGAGAAACTAATTGTGTCTTTGTAGTGTCGTCCATGATCTTTTGAACCCCACAATATACCTCTATTTGCTTGATCTAGTTGTCCAAGTTCTCGACATTTAATTCTCCATCATAGGTCGGCAATTCCAACTTGAGATCCAATTTTAATAAAGGCATATTATGATCAGAATTCTTAGAGGGATTCTTTTTATGTGAATAATGTTTAGTTCCCTCAAAAAACGATGATGATGAGGATGATGGTGAGGAGGGTTTTGAAGGACCACCTTCATTACCTCCTCCTTCTTATTTGATTGGTTCAACTTTCTTTGATGAACCTTCCTCCTTGGAATTCTCTCAAACCTCGTACATTTATTCCACCATTGCTTTCATTAAATTAAAATCCTTGAAGAAATCATCTTTAGAGTTGTAAGGACCCAATTTTCTCGGCGAAGTCATTTCTCTTCAACGAGTAAAACTTCTTGAACCGATCTCTGGATTGTAACTTGTAATTTTTCCTTCTCCTTGCTTGGATTTGGACCTTGTAAGCCTTCACTCACAAACACTTGTCAAACCTTTCTCTGATACCAACTTGATCTAAAAAATACTTAGATGCTTATTAATCTTTAAAACATAATAACATCTACTTGATCTTTGAAAATAAAATGATCGTTTGACTGTTTGCAATTTACATGTGAAATACTTATCTATCCAAATACACTTTAATGATAAACAACTTGTAAATAACTAAGCAAAAATAGAACAACAATATTAAAATCACATACACAAGTTTGATAACATATTTCACCTAATTTGGGCTATGTATCCAGGTTTGCTTCCAATAGAGATCTCTTCATTAATGCTCAAATGCTTGTGTTTTACAATGACCTTTTTCTGCGTTTCTCAAATTCAGAAACATAGTATGCCATCGAATTCCTTGTGAAATTTTGATAAAAATGAGTATAAAGTTCATAAAATTCTATGTCGGAACCTTGTGGCATGCATTACGTTGCAGCCTCTATGTCTAATTACCCTCGGGCATGAACTTCAAGACATTGTATTGCATTTTCGTGTGTTCTTTTCTTTGGTATGCATGCCATTAAATAGGGTGTGGGCCCCTTAACCTCCCTCCGAAATTATTGGTTGGCAATAAAGGTTTGTTAGGTGGGTTCCATAACAAACCCCATGCTTTGGTGCAAATGTTATGGCATGGTACTATATGGGGAAGGTCACAGGTTCCATCCCCCACGATCCCCTCCTTTGTCTATGATTTGTTGTAACTTATGGTATATACATGGGATGTTTGGCAACCAAATTTTTAATACCCGTTGCGTGGAATACGGTGTTGGTTATGGTTATATGGGATATCATATAAACCAAGGGATAGGGGCTTATCCCTTGGCCCCTTTCCCTGCCGAATAAACCTTTGACCAAGATTAAGTATATGTGGCACCATATGTTGGTACGCACTAATATGATGGCGTAATGGTAATGGAGGTTTGTGTAAATTTATGGGAGGTCACAGGTTCGACCCCATCGACTCCTATAATTTTGATAAACCTAACCATTAATGGCCAATGGGAGGTTTCCACGTGGCAACCTCTCATTGGTCTATCTTTTCCACTTTTCAATACATAATTGGTCCACTTGAACTATATGAATTGCCACATCCCCTGCCAACTGAACATGCCACATCACTAATTGTCTGCCATGTGTCAACACATGATTCATCCACATGTATGTACAGTATGGTTGTACGGTCATGCCATGTGTCACCCTTGCAGTGGTGGCACGTGTCACCTTGACCCTGTTGACATTTTTTTTTCTTTTTTCCCTAGTTTGACTTAAACTTTAACCATCCATAAATTTTGTATACGAACTCTGTTTGAGGTGATTTTTTCACCATTGGAAAGCTAACATTGAGCTATACACATTGATGGTGTTTTAGAGAGCATTTGAGGTGATTGTATTTTGAGATTTTTTGACTCCTTTTGTACCTCTGTGAGTGTTTCAGAGCCTCCTCGACCTCTATGAGCGTTCTAGATCCTCCTTGATCAATATGAGCTTTATTATGAGGTTTGGTACACCAAGGACGGGACTCCTATCTGAAGACTTCATATAGGTATAATAACTAGTGGCATGAGTTGTAAACACTACTTCTAGGGCTTATGAGCTATGAATTGTGCCCCAAACTATGATACAATCCCTCCAAAAAGAATCATTGGGTCATGAGCATGATATCACATTGATTTCAAAGTTTGGCACACCAATGACAAGTCTCCTAGCCCTTGACATGATTTGAGGAAAAAATAGGGGTCGTCAACCCTAAATGTTGCTTCTATGGATCAAGGGGCATGCATAAGGACTTATAACATGAAAAAATCCCTTATGAAAGAATATTTGGACAAGCTTCAAGGATTATAACAAGAGGATTCAGATATAAACTATGCTTATATGGATAATTAGCCACACACAGGCCTGGAACCAAGAATATAAGGCCTCCCAAATTTCACCCCATAAAATCTATAAATACATATATGAAAATCACACAAATTTTTATAACTCACTAACATTCAATAATAGTTAAGATGAACTAATAGCACCATGTCAACATAGGTTAAGAACTTAATAGAAAATCTTACATTCTCCATGTAACCCTAAACTTATAGCTAAAATATATTTAGCATGCATTATTTTAACTAGAAAAAAAAAAGCCTTTACCAAAAATTTCATTGAACATTGGAATGTGTAGGAAAAGGAGAGCTAGTGTGAAAAAAAAGGTATTATACACAATTAAATGTAACTATTATTATGTAGTTACAACTAATAACCCTAACCAATTTTTTAAAATAAATATTAATTATAAAATGGTAAAATACTTTTGTTAAAGTACAATCATGATATACATGTAATGATAATATTAGAATCCACAAAAATATGTGTGTTTGTTTGTGTGTTAAAATATTGGGGAAAAATTACAGAGTTTTTATTTATTTATTATTTTAGTAGGTTAATAAGTTACGAAAATTAATTAAATTATAAATATTTTGAAAATAAAAAAAAAATGTATTTTTCATTCTTTAATTATTAGTATGATATAAAATGTTATAAATCCATATTAATTTTATTTTATGAAATATTAAAAGATATAAAAATAAATTAAAATAAAAATTTAATTAAGATGAATTTGTGTTGGTTTATTTATTTATTATATTGTTTTTTTTCATAAGGATGGTTAGATTTTGTATTAGAAAAAATTGGTACTGCACCATACAACAATGTAATACAAAATAGAGTAATGGTCACAATTAGATGACAATAAAACAAAATGATCCTTCCAAAAATTTATAATAGAGCCTACCATTATTCAAAATAAGCAGTCTTGGCAAGTATACTATTGTATGGACTAAGAAAGAAATACTACGACTCTACGAAACATAGTAACTATAATTATAAAAGATGAAAGCTAAAAATTAATATACCTACTTGAGTCCACTTGATTCTCCATTGGCGTGTCCTTTTTGCATATTCCCACTTCACCATGTTCCACAAGATTGATAGCTCCTATAGAATACTTTGTGGCTAGGTTTGTGGCATGCTCTACAAATAATTATTCATTATGGACTCAAGAGAAACCATAACGTGACAAGTCGCTAACATATGCAATAGTTGTAGGAATAATGAATGAATTATCCCTGAAGGGAGGTGTAGATATACTACTATTTTGTTAACCGTTGACTTTAGTTTTCCCAATTGATTATCCAATTCTAAAAACTATGAGTCTCTAGCATGAAGGAATATAATTCCTTCTCCATGTCCCTAAGCTCCAACAACTAAGACATCTTTTTCATGGTGGAATCATCTCTAACTTTATTTTCAACAATTGGATTTTGGTCACATTCCTCTAGCCATTATTCCACATAATGGTGGATTTCATCACACTACAACTCCTCGACAACCTCTTTCTCACATCTCTAGAGGCTCGTTAGACCTCTTGTAAGTCGCGTAGTATGCGACAATGGTGTATACAATGGCAATGTGTCATTTTGACAAGATAATGCCAACCCAAAAGGTAAATATTAAAAAACCACCAAAGTGTTGATGTTTTGGTAGTTGTGGAAGGATCTTTCTCTCCTAGATGACCTTTCTTAGATGCAGAGAAAATTCCAAAAGCAAGAGATCCATTGATCATATATTGAAATACCCTAGAAGAGAATCCAACCTAGAAGAATAAAGGAATAATAGAGCAATAGTCTCCCAAAGATGCAGTCATGGTAAACTTTACACCTGAAGAAACCATCCCAGAAGTTCAGAATGATATGGTAGAGTCGGAAAGACCTACAGATCTACCTGAAGAAGCTGTGACTACCAAGAAGAGACTAGCTTGGCTTCGGAACACCATGTAGGAAGCTGAAGGGCATACAGCTTCCAAAGGATCCTCTAGAGAGAGTAAGAGACCAGATAATTTTTCCATCTATGTGGCATTAATGAGAAACATCATTGATTCAGAATCTTCCACTTTTGAAGAAGCTGCTCAAAAGCCAAAATGGAAGGATGCCATGATGCAGGAATATCAGTCCATCATGAATAATGATGTATGAGAGGTCATTATGAGACCATAAGAGAAGTCAGTTGTGACTTCCAAATGGATCTACAAGATCAAGCATGTTGGATATGGAAAATAGAGAAGTACAAGGATAGGTTTTTGGCTAGAGGGTTCTATCAAAAAGAGGGAGAAGACTATGACGAAACCTTTTCTCCCATAGAAAAATACACTTCCATTAGATCAATCATTGCGATTTCTTCTGCAATGGAATGAAAATTACACCAAATGGACTTCAAGATTGCTTTCTTGAATGGTGTAATAGAGGAAGACGTGTACATGGAATAGCCACAAGGCTTCATGATCCACGGGAAGGAGTCTAATGTGTGCAGACTGAAGAAGGATTTGTACAGGTTGAAGAAAGCACATAGGGCATGGTATGCCAAGATAGATGGATATTTGATGAGCTTGGGATTTACTAAGAGTGAGATAGATCCTAACCTTTACTATAAGGTTGAGGATGAATTCCCACTAATCTTGGTTCTATATGTAGATGACTTGTTTCTAATAGGGGACGATAAGCTCATTGATGGGTGTAAAAGGGAGCTCACTTCAGAGTTCAAGATGAAGGATCTAGGTATGATGCATTACTTTTTGGGATTGGAAGTGTGGCAGAGATTAGATGAGATTTTCCTTAGCCAAGGAAAATATATTGTTGATATCCTAAAGAAATTTAGGATGATGGACTGCAAGTCCATGAACACACCCGTGACGATAAATCTGAATCTCTTGAATGAAAAATATTCAGATTTGGTGGATCCCACGATGTACAAATAGTTGGTTTGATCCTTGATGTACTTGGCTAACACCAGGTCATACATATCATTTGCAGTAAATACCTTGATTCAACCCATGGTTGAACCTATATAGGTACATTGGATGGAAACAAATCATATGTTGAGGTACCTTCACGGTATGGTTGGATATGGATTGAGATATATCTCAAGTGGATATGTGAAACTATAGGGATATACATATTCTGACTGGGAAGAGAGTGCAGTGGATAAGAAGATTACGTCCATATGTTTTTTTAATCTATGATCAGGCATGATCTCATGGTTGAGCAGAAAACAGACATCAGTGGCACTCGGTAAATCCGAAGCAGAGTATATCGCTGCAAGCGTAGCAAGCCATGAAGCAGTGTGGTTTCAGAAGTTGCTAGTTGGGATATTTGATTTAGAATTGGAGCCAACTTTGATACATTATGACAATAAAAGTTGCATAAAGCTTACCAAGAACCATGTATTCCATGATAGGTATAAGCATATAGAGATAAAATATCATTACATCCAGGACATGGTGCAGAGAGGAGTTGCGGAGCTCTAGTACATATCCATAGATGGGCAGATAACAGACATCCTCACCAAGCCCTTGTCAAGAGTGAAGTATGAGTACTTCAGGGACAAGCTTGGAGTGTTGTCGAATGTCCACCCTCGTTGAGAGGGAGGTGTGTTTTTTCTTCTCATGTTGGCTAACCCCTCTGGACAAGGGTTCCCTGGATCAGTCACATGAAGTGACTGGGGGGGCAATGCACTGTCGGACCTGCTGAGAGAAGAAACATCATACACGTAGTCGTAAGAATCTAGAATATACTATGTGATTCTGGATAGTATTTGTGTGCTACGTCGGTGGTTGTGTACCACTGGCGGAGACTGTGTGTCTCTAGATAGTAGTTGTGTGCTACTACGGTGGATGTGTTCCACTGGTGGAGGTTGTGTGACCCTGGACAATATATGTGTGCTACTTCAGTGGCTGTGTACCACTAGCGGATATTGTGTGTCTCTGGACAGTATTTGTGTGCTACTATGATGGATGTGTTCCATTGGTGAAGGTTTTGTGACTTCGGATAGTAGCTATGTGATACTTCAGTGGATGTGTTCCACTGGCAGAGGCTGTGTGACCCCAGAAAGTAGTCGTGTGCTACTACAGTGGATGTGTTCCACTGGAAGTGAATGTGTGTCACTCGATAGAAGTTATTTACTACTTGCCAACAATTGTGATCTATTGGATGAGATTGTAGTAGTTTTGTGCTACTAGTTGATTGTCATGGAGATTACTAGATCATTTGGATGTAGCTTTGTGTGCTACCATTTGATCGCAGAGACTGTGCCTGATGATTTGAGCTACTAAAGGCATTGTAGTAGTCGTGTGTCTGCTAGAAGTTTACAGAGTAGTCAGTGGACTACCAGATGAAGACATCGTGAAAGATGTCTCCCTAGATAAGAGGGAGTATTGATGTTTTGGTAGCTGCGGGAGGATATTTCCATCCTAGATGACCTTTCTTAGATGCAAAGAAGATTCTAAAAGCAAGAGATCCATTGAAAATATATTGAAATAGCCTAGAAGAGAAGTCGACCCAAAAGAATAAAGGAATAATGAAAAGACACATGTCTAGAGAAGAAGTTGGCCCAGTCTAGTGGACATGAAGACTATAAATAGAGGACATATTGGCTCATTTGTTCACTCACTCACACTCTCCCAGCTACACAAAATCAAGGCACAAGTTTGGAGGAGGTGATGTGGTATTTGCAGTTGCACAATTTATTATTGCTCAGTCTTTTGGTATCTCTCTCTTGTGCGCTACTCCTTGAGGAGGTGTGCTACCTTTGTATGGTGCCACTGCTGCAACTGGGGTGGTATTTCTGGTTAAGCTATCACTTATGATAGGGTTTATTTGATTGCACTTGCTTTGTGAACATAATCTATTTAAGAAAGGTTTTTGGGTTTTCCCCCCATTTGGGGCTTTCCCGGGATAAATCTTTTATGTTCTTTTCTATCTCTTGTTTATGTTGCTACTACTCAGTACATGATATGAATGTTAATTGTAATGAAGTAAAAGAACAATAGTAACACTAATGTTCTGTAAATAAGGAAAATCCGACAGAAATTCCAACCAAGCTTGCATTGGCCTAAGCCCCTCCAAAGGCAATCACCTTTTCTCTATTGAAGAGTTCAAGAGTGGATCCAAGGTATAAAGCCCAAAGTCTTTCTATAATGATTTCCATATTAAAACTGCATGAAAATACCAACAAGTAGTTGGTATAATTCATATGTTTACACGATGGCTTGAGTATGATATGATGTGGTGCAGGTTAGGAAATTAACTTCATGTCATTTCTAAGATGCATGATGGAACACATATGCATGGTCCTTCAACTTAAATGAAAGATATTTCATGGAAGGGGTGTGAAGGTTAGCGCCCTTCCCCAATTAACTCTAACAATACCTTCCCTTAGTTGCATCCCTATATTAGATTATGCATCCACCATTCCATTTTGAGTTCTTAAAACTTGAGATTTTTTTTTTTTTTGCAAAAATGAGAATTAAAGAGATAATCATCTATGTTAAAAGGGATAACTTGATGTCGTGTTAACAAGTATTCTTATCCAACTATTGGATGATGATGGAGGATTCAACAATCATTATTGCTTGGGACACATCATTCTCCTTTAACAATGTGAGACCTTGTAAAACTATAAAATTCTTTGTTTCATTATTGGATAGTGTCCTTAATCTCATGCATATTCAATTTATTTCATCTTTTAAAGTTAAATATATCCCCACTGCACCCCACCCCCTTATTTTATTTTTATTTAATTTAATTTTATCTTTTTTCAAAGTTTTTAATATAATTTGCTAAGGATTTACGTTACACATATCAATTATACCAAATTATAATACATTTCATTATTCTCCTTTGACAGTTTTTAAAGCAACGTTCAATTTATAATAGAAGATATGTATAATTTGTTAATAAAATAAAATAAAATAAATTTAATTTAATTTAATTTAAAGAACCTCAAAAAATGAAATTAATTGCGATGAGTTTGAAAACACAAGCTGAACCATGATGGGATTTTGTGCAGAAAGAATGGGTTCTAAATAAGAAGATACGAGCCTAGAACAATATGGAGAGCAAGTTGAGAGAAAACTTTTTTCCAACGATTTTTAGGAAATGTTGTCTCAGAAAGTGCATAATTTAAGGCATGGGAACATAGTCTGCAACAATACATCACTAAATTTTACAAAAAAATTATTAGCACTAATATTTAAGAGCTAGAAGACCAAAGAATATTTAAGTATATAAACAAATTGAAATTTCATATTCAAAATGAATTGAATTTCATAGACTATGTTATGTACAAGAGGAATACCAATTAGCATTGAAAGTAAAGGCCAAAATGGTCAAAATAGGTGAAAATTCTAATAATAATGGAGATTAAAGGTCACATTATAGAGTCCAAGGTGGAGGTAGAGGTGGTTTCTGTGGATGTGAACATGGAGAGAATCATGGTAAACCTTGTTTCTATGTGTGTTGAAGAAGGGCACATAGTTTACCTGTTCAAAAAGAGCATATTGTAAAAAAGGAGAATGATGAGCACAATTATCACAAGTAGAGGCACTAGCAAAGAGGTAAATAGAAGTATGGGAAATTTTAGGGGATAAATTTCAACCATGGTTTTTTTTTCCATGTTTTTAACTAAAAAAAAATATCGCCAATTTTCATTTTTCCTAAAAATGATTCGCCCAAATTCTACAAGATAAAAAAAAATTACCTCAAAAATTGCCAAAATTTTATAAAAACTATATAAAATCCTTAGAATTTTGAATATTTTTACAAAAGTATTGCCAAATATTTTACACTTTTCACATGAACAACTAGTAATATTCATCATGGTTTATGCATTTTAAAATAAATTTCTATCCTTAAAATTATCCCTGAATAAAAGAAAAAAAACAACACTAGGAAGAAGGGGAAATTTAATAATGAGATGTGTGCATGCAACAATGGAACAACACAATACCTAGTAAGATAAATGGACTAGAAAATGTATTTTCCGGATGAAGTGCATATACGAGCATACATGTTTCCATGTTATTATTGATTTTGGATGTACAAACAATACTTAGTGGTAGATATGGTAGAGAAGATAGTGTTAGTAAAACATAAACACCCTAAGCCTTATAATGTTTCTTGGTTTCAAAGAGGGCGTGAAGTGTTAGTAATTGATCAAGGCATGGTTTGATAAATAGAGTATGCTAGAAAATCCATCAGGGAATCCTATAGAGAGTCCCTAAAAGATGACAAGATAAATAGTTACAAAGTCTTAATTAAAAGGGAAAAACAAGATATTACATAAATAGAAAGCAAGAGAATATTTTACGCCTTGCTAATTTCAATCCTGAAAAAATATGGAGGTATATTATGACTCTTAAAACTAAAGAAAACAAGGTGAATTCCTTGAGATACTAGAATTCATATGTTAAGAAGATTTATGAATCCCATAATTTCATGGGAAATATTCAAAGCTTTATTAGAAAGGAAGAGGTTTTTACTTTGGAAGATGGAGTTTGAGGTTAAACTACTTGCAAAAAGAAAAGCTAAGGACATTGAAGGCTATCAATAAGAACTACTAATAATTGGAGTACATGTCCTCATGCTTCACATTAAAAAATTCTTCAATATCATAATCAAGCAAGGTTTCCCCAAATTGTGGAATCAAAGTCTAATTTTTCTTATTTTTAAAAGAGGGGATAAAAAAAATCCCTTTAGTTATATGACCATTAGGATTATCCCCTTTTTAGCCAAGTTATATGGAATTATTTAGGAAAAGAAGATTATGCTCAAATGGTTAGAAATTCAGTGAAAAGGGGATAATGGCCAGACCGGTTTTAGAAGAGAACATTCAACCATGGACCACCTAGTTATGCTTAAGATCATTGCAATGTTGTAATAATAAAACCAATCTATTGTGTTGCTTCATTGACATCAGGAAAGAATTTGATACAGTGTGTAGAATTAACCTTTGGAATATATTAGAAGAGATATAGGTTCCATCTAAGTTTAGAGTTTTTGCAATAATCTTGCATGATAATGTTACTGCTAATTTTAGGAACATTGAGGGTTGGTCAAAATAAATTAATTGTAATATAGGAGTTAAGAAAGATTGTCCCATGTCCCCAACCCTTTTTGGCATTTACATTGACAAGTTAAAGGCATGCTTGGAACAAGTGTGTAGTGATGGTGCTATTTTAGTTGGAATAGTCACCATCCTTCTTCTTTACATTCATGTAATTGTTCTTATGGCGAGGTGTCCCTATGATCTTGACAAGCAACTTAGAATTCTCAAGGATTTATATTCCAGCATGGGTATGATAGTAAACATTGACAAAACAAAGGTTATGAAAATAAAATCCAAAAATATCACTTACACATTAGAGGAAGTTACTTCATACACATATCTTAGATTTGACCTTTAGCATAAACTTAACCGGAACTATACATTGAGAAAAGGATTAATGAATGGTGAAAATCATATTTTGGTCTTCAAAACACTTGCTATTCAATATACGTTTGGTTATGGGGAAATAGAAACTCCTCTCCGAGACCCTCATCACTCATGCTATCTTATAGGGATGTGAATTTTGGGGTTGCATCGTCTCTAAATAATTGCAAAGAAAGAGTGAGAAAATATAGAAGCATTTTATAACTTCTAAAATTAAAATTAAAAGAAATGCACTCTATCTTATCCTCCTCATAGAAGCATGTATTTCCCCCATTGAGAGTATGGTTATGCCATAGGTACCTAATGTACAAGAAGAAGACAATTAACATGAAATGAAAGAAGCTTCCTAAGATTGCTTCAAATACGTCAAATCCACATGTGGATTAAGAGAGGTTGGCATATAGATGCCAAGTCTTGTCTAAATAATTGAGGAATAGAGAAGGAGGTCACTCTACAGAATATTGATACCATTAAAATATTATTGCATCTAAATTTAAATCGAAATTGTGGTGTGATAAAGAAAAAATGAGATATTATAAATAGGTCATCAGCCCTAATCTAGAATATAAAAAGTATATTTCTATTGTTACTAGCATAAAGAAGAAAATTGGAATTGTTAAAATAAGTACAAACTCTCATAAGCTCAATAGTGAAACATGGAATTGGACAATCCCTAAAATGTCATGCGATGAGAGAATATGTCATCTTTGTGATACTAAGAAGGTATATGAAAAGAACCTTCTCTTATAATGTCCTTTTAATGTTCCCACATTAGATCTCGACATAAAAAAATGTGTTACAATATTGACATCCCTAACCTTTTAACTCATCAAAACTATGGAGATTCAGGAAAGCTTATGTCCAATATTTTCAAGTATAGAAATTAAATTCTAAAGAAAACCAAGTAAATCCTTACCAATTTTTCTTAAGGTCAGATAGACTAAAATTGGCCTTAGTGGATGCAAATCATCATCATCATCATCATCATTATATACATTGGTGATTAACACAATATAAAGCACTGGTTCTTTATACTATATAATATGCATCAGTGAATATTAAATAGTGGTACATCGATGCACCATACCGTAGGAAGCACACTAGTGAAAAAAACTCTGCTAAAACCTCTGACTACCCAAATTTAAGTTATAATAAGCATCCACAAAAGACTATGAAAATCTCTTGATTTTTATTAGCAAAGGTTTTTTATCATTTTTTCCACTCTTGTAACACATAAAACCTATGTTGAATCCTCCATTAATTGTTGTTTTCCTTTTAGTTATGGACTCATACATATTAGGTAACATGATATGTATCCCAAACTACAACATAAACCCCTATGTTTGGAATATTTTTCCTAAGAGTGAGATATGAGATAAAACTTCTTGAACCAATCTCTTGATTGCAACTTGTAATTTTTCCTTCTCCTTGCTTGGATTTGGACCTTGTAAGAATTCACTCACAAACACTTGTCAAACCTCGCTCTAATACCAACTTGATCCGAAAAATAATTATATTCTTATTAATCTTTAAAACATAATAACATCTACTTGATCTTTGAAATAAAAATGATCATTTGACTGTTTGCAATTTACATGTGAAATACTTATCTATCCAAATACACTTTAATGATAAACAACTTGCAAATAAGTAAGCGAAAATAGAACAACAATATTAAAATCGCATACACAAGTTTGATAACAGATTTCACCCAATTTGGGTTACGTCTCCAGGTCCGCTTCCAATAGAGGTCTCTTTATTAATGCTCAAATGCTTGTGTTTTACAATGACCTTTTTCTGTGTTTCTCAAACTCAGAAACATAGTATGCCATCGAATTCCTTGCGAAATTTTGATAAAAATGAGTATAAAGTTCACAAAATTCTATGTCGGAACCTTGTGGCATGCATTAGGATGTAGCCTATAAGTCTAATTACCCTTGAGAATGAACTTTGAGACATCGTGTTGCATTTGTGTGTGTCCTTTTCCTTGGTCTGTGTGCCATTAAATAGGGTGTGGGCCCCTTAACCTCCCTCTGGAATTATTGGTTGGCAATAAAGTTTTGTTAGGAGGGTTCCATAACAAACCCCGTGCTTTGGTGCAACGGTTATGGCATGGTACAATATGTGGAAGGTCGCAGGTTCCATCCCCCACAATCCCCTCCTTTGTTGATGCTTTGTTGTAACTTATGGTATATACATGGGATGTTTGTTAACCAAAGTTTTAATACCCCGTTGCATGGAATATGGTGTTGGTTATGGTTATATTGGATAGCATATAAACCAAGGAATAGGGGCTTATCCCTCGACCCCTTTCCCCACAGAATAAACCTTTGACCAAGATTAAGTATATGTGGTGCCATATGTTGGTAAGCACCAATATGATGGCGTAATGGTAATGGAGGTTTGTGTAAATTTATGGGAGGCCACGGGTTCAACCCATTCGACTCCTATAATTTTGATAAACCTAACCATTAATTTCCAATGGGAGGTTTCCACGTGGCATCCTCTCATTGTTCTATCTTTTCCACTTGTCAATACATAATTGGTCCACTTAAACTATATGAATTTCCACATCCCCTGCCAACTGGGCATGCCACATCACTAATTGTCTTCCACATGTCAACACATGATTCATCCACCTGTATGTACAATATGGTTGTACGCTCATTCCATGTGTCACCCTTGCAGTGGTGACACGTGTCACCTTGACCCTGTTGACTTTTTTTCCCCTTTTTCCCTAGTTTGACTTGAACTTTGACCATCCAAAACTTTTTCATACGAACTCCGTTTGAGGCAGTTTTTTCACCATTGAAAAGACGTCGTCAAGATTTACGCATTGACGGATTTTTAGAGAGCATTTGAGACGATTGTATTTTCATATTTTTTGAATCCTTTTGTACCTTTGTGAGCATTTCAGATCCTCCTCGACTTGCATGAGCATTCTGGATCCTCCTTGATCAATATGAGATTCATTATGAGGTTTGGTGCACTAAGGATGGGACTCCTATATGGAGACTTCATCTGGGTGTAATAACCAGGGGCATGAGATGTAAACACTACTTCTAGGGCTTATGAGCTATGAATTGTGCCCCAAACTATGATACAATCCCTCCAAAAAGAATCATTGGGTCATGATCATGTTATCACCTTGATTTCAAAGTTTGGCACACCAATGACAAGTCTCCTAGCCCTTGACATGATTTGAGGCAAAATAGGGGTCGTCGGCCCTAAATGTTTCTTCTATGGATCAAGGGGCATGCATAAGGAATTATAACATGAAAAAATCCCTTATGAAAGAATATTTGGATAGGATTCAAGGATTATAACAAAAGGATTAGGATATAAACTAAGCTTATATGGATAATTAGCCATGCAAAGACCTGGATCCAAGAATATAAGGCCTCCCAAATTTTACCCCATAAAATCTATAAATACATATATGAAAATCACACATTTTTTTATAAATCATTAACATTCAATAATAGTTAAGATGAACTAATAGAACCATGTAAACATAGGTTAAGAACTTAATATAAAATCTTACATTCTCCATGTAACCCTAAACTAATAGCTAGAATATATTTAGCATGCACTATTTTAACTTGAAAAAAAAATCCTGAATTTCATTGAACATTGGAATGTGTAGACAAAGGAGAGATTGTGTAAGAAAAAAAGTATTATACACAATTAAATGTAACTATTATTATGTAGTTACTGTTGGAGAAATTTATATTTTCGGCACACTAGTTCAGTGGAAGTTAACTGACTAGTTCTATTTTAGAATTTCTAATTTTATACCATCACTATTATGCATGCATTCCTAATTATAGGATGTCATTTCTTATATGAGTGAAGATCACTCACTCATTGATTAGATCATAATATACATTGATTCTCATTCTTCATTGTGTATCTCTCTTCCTTTTCTTGATAAGCTTTGTTTGTGTATGCTTTAGCTAGGCCTCATGTGTAGGTTTCCATGAAACAATGACATGGTATCAAAGTCAAGCTTCTTGAAGCAACCCAAACAAGCCAGAGAAGAGAGAAAGAGGATTTGAATAAACCTAGTTTCCACCATCGTCGCGGCCTATCCCTGTTGAAAGGTGCGGCGATTGGAATCGTCACAACCTATCCCTATTGAAGGGTGTGACGATCGCACTCATACTTAACAAAGTTTCTTTTTCCAGGCATTGTCGTAGCCTATACACATATAAGGTGCGACGTCATTGCATTATGTGTGACGATTCAACATTGTCTCACTTTATCCTTCTCTAGGGTACGACGATTCAACAACGCTCCAAAAATTGGTTTTCTGCAGTAAAGTGGCCATATCTTGAAATCCGTGATCTAGGTTGGGCTGAAATTTGGACTAGAGATGTATAACATAGGGATTCTTATTCTCACCAAAAATCTCCAAAACCCACATCATATTTTAGGAGATATAGTTTTTGTATCATATCTATAGCTACCATAGAACCGTCTATCATATCTCAGAATCCATGATCTGGGTTTTCAGGATATTTTCATAATCAATAACATGGATGGAGGCGATGAAAGTTATTCAATCAAGTTTGGTGATAATAATGACACCATACAACTATTTTTAATGGAATCCTAAGGCCACATTCCAACTCAAAAGAAAAGGATTGTATAATTTGGCGATGGCAACAAAAACAAAACCTGCATCGACGCTTGAGAAGACCAGATGGGAAAACCATAAGGATGAGGCCACAGGAATACTTCTTGAGTTAATATCCAATGATCTATGGTTTCATGTTGTTGCATACAAGACTCCAAACGGGATCTAGAGCACCTTGGAAGGACTCTTTGGAAAGAAGGATGAGATGTGAGGTCATATGCTTGAGGTAGAGTTGAATACCTTAGACCCTAAAAGTTTTGATAATATACAATATTTCTTTACTAAATTTAAATATTTGATTTTGAGCTTGGGTGAATGTGGTATTGACAAGTATACACAATATAAACAACTTATTCTAACAATCTTGGCCAAGCTACGACCAGAATACGTTGTATATGTCTCCAATTTCCATTCTGGTAGATGTCGTTTTGGAACAAATTGGAAAATTCCTATGATGGCTCAGTTCATTGGGTCTCTCACACAAGAGAAGACAAAACTTATACATATGGGCCTCATCAATGATCCCAAAGAACATGCACTCACCATGCATGATGGAAAAGGATCATCCAAACAGAACGGGTAGGAGAAACAAAACGAGAAGGAGGGATATTCCAAACCCTTTAACAATTCTTCAAGTTCCAAAGAATCTTTAAATTCCAAGAAGAAGAATAAGGGAAAGCCATGCACTTACTAGAATAAACCGAATCATGAAGAATCCACATGCATGAAGAAACAGATCGAGATTATGGCACATGCACTTCAACCTTGGAAACTTGATTCCAGAGGGAGTCAAGAAGCATAAGGAAGAATATGATGCTCCTAAGATAGGTAATCTCATGCCCTGGTTGCAATTAATTCCTCATATGATTCATGGATTATATATTCTGGTGCATCCCATCATATGGCAATGAAAGAGGAAGTTTTCTCTTCTTTGAGTCCATGCTCAAGACCCCCTATTCTCATGGGGGATGATACTCCAGTAGTAGTAGCAGGAGAAGGGAGAGTGGAACTCCACAATGGCAGTTTTGAGAATGTTCTACATGTTACAAAACTTTCTATGAATCTGATCTCAGTTTATCAAATCACTCAGAAAGGTAAAAAGGTTGAATTTACATCAGATTCAGTTTCAATAATTGACATGCATGAAAATTCCATCATTGCAATTGGTGAGGTGGATCACAAGTCAAGGTTGTATAAATTCACTAAGTTTTATGACGATGACTCCTCTATTCTACTTACACATAAGGAGAGTACTTTGCATGCACCTCCAGTGCAACATGCATATACTCTTGTGCTTCCATCAGTTTCATATATCAGAGATGATTCCATACACTCATATTCTGTACATGGAAATAAGAAGGTAATACATCTAGATGAGAATCCAACATCGAAGCTTCAATAGATTCCCAAGAAGGCACAGACCACACTTCAGCCAACAGAAAACCTTGCAGGGAATCCATTGGATTCGAGGAGGAATCAATCTCATCGTGAGGAGTCTTCTCATGTATTTTCAGCTTCAGAACCTACAAATCCCATGCATTTCTATATGGTTCAATCTACTGATCCGCAAACCTACAATAAGGATGTGGGAAATCCATTATGGAAAGAAGCCATGTAGGAGGAGCATGAATCTCTCCTAGAGAATCAGACTTGGCATCTAGTTCCACTTCCACCAGAAAGGAATATTTTCAGGTGAATATGGGTCCACAGGATCAAGAGGTATAAGGCCCGACAATTTTCCAAAGGACTTTATCAGATCCATAAAAATTTCTACATCTTCATGAAGACTTTCAGTCAACAGACATTGTTGGCATGTTTACAGGCAGAGTGTGCTTGTCATTGATGGCAAGAACAACAACGATGTTGGTAGGTTTAAAGGAAGAGTGTGCATGTAAAGAACAACAACGAAGACTCAGAAGAGAAAGCTCGAGAAGATCAGGAGGAATAGTGTAGAGTTGCACACAAAGCACAAGTGTGTGCCAGGGCCGAGGGAAACTTTTGACAAAGATGAGGAGGAGGAGCGACAGTGGTTGTTGGATCACCCATCCCGAAAACCCGATGTTTGTTAGATCAGAGTCTAGTGACCAGAGGAAGCGCAGAGGAGGAGTACAGATCTGATCCATAAGATATGAGCTTGAGGACTGGCCATCGTTGGATCCAGAAGAACGTGCATGAACTTTAAGTGCAAGGTGAAGTGGGCTTACAAAGTCCCGAAAGCAGGGGGACCATCCATTGTCAAGGAAGACATGTGGCAGCGGATGAGCAGATGAGTAGAATCACGAATCAGGAGAACTGCGTCGAGTAGTCCGCAAATATTGAAAAACGTGAAATCATGACTTGTTCACAACCGTTGATCAAAGAAAATATCTGGACCGTCGATCTAGAACCATCGTTATTTCGGGTATCGGGAGAACGGAGGCAAAGAGACTCCCAAAGTCGTGAAATGTGAAATCGCGACTTGATCTGAGTCGTTGGATCGAGGAGAGATCTAGACTATTGATTGTCCAGGGAGGCAAGATGCAAAGTGGCAAAACAAAAAATTACAAAGCACTCGAAATATTTGGCCCATGGTCACAGTGGAAGGTCACATCAACAAAAAGTTAAGAGAGGAGCTATCATGTCGCTAGGCTCCACTTCGTTGATCGTCGAAACCGCGAAGCACCCTTTTGATTAGTGAGTGGTCACAACCTATGGTCTAATCAATGGAAGATTGGGGAAGGAGCTAGCAACGCTAGGCTTCGTTTCGGAGTTTCACGAGTTGGGAATATCGAGGCAACTCGCGGCTAGATATCCCAAAATGCGAAGTCGTGAAGCACCTGTTGGATAAGCGTCTAGTCACAACCATGATCATGTGGAAGCTAAGGGATTAGTAAGAAGATCTAGCACCCACTGTGTAGATTTCTCAGAGAGGGACAAAAGGGCGCTAAAGACATGAGTGCACAGAGGTTCTCTTAGTAACTGATAGAGACAGACTGATTGTAACTATAGAAAATGATTGATTGCATCTACCAAATAATTCGAAGAACCTCAAGGTAATCGTCAGAGAAGCTAAAGACTCTTGAGGTAACTTCCAGTGGAACAAAGACTCAACATAGAGATGATTGACAGATGGAAAAAGGATCGAAGACTGTAACTGTAATAGAGAGGATAAGCTCAATTGTGATAGAGAAGACACAGAGTTTCAACTGCTAGAGAAGATAAGGAATCTCAACATAACGCTCACTGATGATGAACATATGGTGCGAACCACCAGAGAAGATGAGGGGTTTCCATGATGATCAGGAGATGACTTGATGAGAAAAAAAGAAAAGGCATGGAGAACAGAGAAGTGATGTAGGGTTTTCGTTGAGTGGTGTAGGTGTCGAAGCGCAGAAGAAGAAAGGAACATAAAGGTATATTTGAGAGAAGAACAAAAAGCGCAGCAGACACAAGGAGAGAGAGAGACACTGATGCAAGAAGAGCAGAGCAGTGTAGCTGAACAATGGTGAGACTGGTAAGCCATGGATAAATGTTGTATCACTGTAATGAATTCAAAAAAATAAAACATTTATATTTCGGGGTGGAAGGGAGGTGCTAGGTAGGACTAGTGTTCTTAGAGTTTCAAGTGGGTGCTTGAACACAGGGAGTTGTAGCTTCCATGTAGTTGCATCTAGAAATACCAAGGTGGCAAGGTGGTGCAAGGGAGAATTGTTGTTCCTTGTTATACATCTTGGTGCCTGTGTGACTGAAAGTTGGTTCTTCCATCCAGTTGGTGTTGGAACACTTAGGGAGTTGGTGCTTCCTTCTAGTGGGTGCTAGAGAAACCAGGGAGTTGGTGATTCCTTCTAGTGGGTGCTAGAGAAAACAAAGAGTTGGTGCTCTCAGAAAGTTGCAGCTTGCAAAACATAGGTTGTAGCCTCAAGAGGATTTGGAGCTCATAAGTATGATAATGTAAAGAAAATAAAGATTGCTTATCATATCAATAAGAAGAGGTTTTTCCCTTTATGGGTTTCCTCATGAAATATCTGTCTTTGTATATTTCATGTGTGTGATTGATGTTTAATATTCTATTTCTTACTTCTTTGCATCATTTTGATCGGAATTGAGTGTTCTATGAAGAGTTTAAAATGGGCATAATAGTTTAAGCACAGTAACAACTGATTCAGCCCCCCCTCTCAGTTGTCCAACAATTGGTATCAGAGCAGGTTCCTTTTATCTAAGGGTAGATCCTAGAGCTTAAACATGACTAGTCATGGAGGAACTTCAACCAATAAGGCCCCCATGTTCAATGGAACAAACTTTTCCTTCTGGAAAGTTAGGATGAGAACCTACATAATGGCTTTAGGTGCAGATGCCTGGGATGTGGTAGAGACTGGTTATGTAAAGCCAGTTGTACTAGCTAATAAGGATGCAAAGCTAGAATTTAGCTTCAACACTAAGGCTATGAATATTAATATGAGTGGGCTTGCAAAAGAAAAATTTGTAAAAGTTATGCATTTAGAAACTGCCAAAGACATGTGGGACAAACTCATTAACATTTATGAAGGTAATGAGAAGGTAAAAGATGCCAAGATTCAAACCTATAGAGTATAGTTTGAACAACTACAGATGAAAGAAGATGAAACTAATAGGAAGTACTTTCTGAGAGTTGAACAACTAATAAATGCAATGAAATCACTTGGTGAAAAAATTGAGGAACCCTCTTTAGTTCATAAAATTTTGAGATCTCTACCAGATAGGTTCAACCCAAAGGTCTCAACTATAGAAGAACTTAATGATCTAAAATATTTGGCTTTTGATCAACTTCTAGGAACGTTGACTGCATATGAAATGAGAATAGTTAAAGATAAACCCACCTCTAGAGAAGCATCATTTAAAGCAGACAAGAATGAGGATTTTGAGCTTGATGAAATTGAAGCAAAATTCATGAGACGACTAAAGAAAGGATCAGGCAAGTACCAAGGCAAGTTTACCTTCAAGTGTTTTAACTGTGGAAAGATAGGTCACTTTTCATCTAAGTGTCCACACAAGAAGCAGGATCATAATTCTGAAGGTGAAAAGAAGTACAAACCCAGGAGATTTGATAAAAAGAAAAGTTTATGTGTAAGAAATGATGACTCTTCAGAAGACACATATAGTGACTCTTCCTATGAATATAAGGTTAATGACTTTGTGCTTATGGACAAAGAGGATCATGATAATCAAAACACAGGAAGTGATGTTAATGATGAAGAAGTTGTGGTTGATATGGAAGGTGAACTAATCAGTGCCTTATAAGAGATTGACAGACTCAGACTCGAGAAGAGAAAACAAAAACAATTGTTGATGCAATTTGAAAAGAATGTTAAAAGCCCTGATGAAGACTTTGCCCTGGTAAATGTGGAGTTAGAAGAGGCAAATAAAATAGAGGACATTCTTAAACAACAATTATCATAGAGGAAGGAAAGATGTGAAGCCTTGGAAGAAGAGGTAGTAAAAACTAGAAAATAAATGGAGAAGTTAAAAGCATTGTGTCTCCAAAATCTTCCAAGCATTAAAGCCTCAGGAGGATTAACCACCATTCTGAATTAGCAAAGAAATCCAAATCTGAAAACTGGTTTGGGTTATGAAGAAGGATCAAGTTGTAGTCATCCAAGAAACAAAGAATCCATCAAGTTTGTCAAATCTACATTCATTGACAACAACAAACATGGAGAAATAGAGGAAGATAATCAGCCGCCAAGGAAGAGTGCAAGAAAAAGAACTGAATCTGTAGAACAAGGAAATCATCAGCATGGAGGAAATTGACCTGCTAAAAGAAGACAGTCATTTTCCAGGTACAAAGGATTTTTCTATGGATATTGTTTTTTCTGTTCTAATTTTGGTCACAAAGTTGTAAATTGTTCTTTAATATTTAGATATGAGCAATCAAAACACTCAGGGAATAGATATCTACCACAATAAAGAATGAGATAGCCAAGTAACAAACAATCATAGACTGCAAATCATGTGATGGTTGGGAAAATGACATAGGTTAAGCATAACAATCGTTATGATCCTTTATTCAATGAACCAAAATGTTACACCTGCCCTAATTATGGACATAAAGCTGCAGACTGTCGCTTACAGAACTATGAATCAGATTTGAATCCCTTAGTTGAAAACGTCAAGGTTTGGAATAAGAAAGAAAATGACAAGTGTGGATTAGTGTTGTCAGCTCAAAGACAAAATAACCCCTTGTATATTGACACTGGATTCTCCAAACATATGACGGGAGACAAAAGTAAGTTTTTGTCTCTAAGTAAAAGAAAATTAGGAAATGTAACCTTTGGAAATGATACTCTTGGTAAAATCAAGGGTAAAGGGATGGTGAGTTTGAGTAATGATAAAGGAAAATCCCAGGATGTTCTACTTGTAGATGGGTTGAAACATAATTTTCTCAGTGTAAGTCAAATGTGCGACAAAGGATGTGAAGTGGTGTTCACTTCCAAGGATTGCAAGATAAAGTCCATAAACTCAGGAGAAGTGGTGGCTAAAGGCATAAGGATGGATAATAATGTATATGTACTGAAAGAAGATAGAGAAGAGTGTCATATAAGAAAACATTATGAAAGCTGGTTATGGCATAGGAGATTTAGACATCTAAACTTTGATCACTTAATCAAGATCAAAAATCTTGAGGCAGTAAAAGACCTGCCAAGAATTTCAAAACCACAAAATTCTGTGTGTAAACCCTACCAAGTAGGAAAGCTAACCAGGACACAGTTTAAACCCAAGGGATCTACTTCAACAGAGAAACCACTGCAATTATTTCATATGGATTTATGTGGACCATCAAGACAGGAAGGCACAGGGAAGGAAAACTACTTTATGATGGTGATTGATGATTACTCTAGACTTACTTGGGTTGATTTTCTAAAAAAAAATGAAGCATTTGAGAAATTTAAAATATTTAAGGCTTTAACTGAGAATCAAACATGAAATAGGTTAAAGGAAGTAAGATTAGACAGAGGAGGAGAATTTATGTCAAGTGATTTCAAGGAATTCTGTGATAAACATGGGATCAAGAGAGAATACACAATCTCAGGAACTCCACAACAAAATGGAGTAGTTGAGAGGCAAAACAGAAAATTTCAACAAATGGCTAGGTCAATAATGAATGAGAAGAACATTGGTCAAACTTACTGGTTATAAGAAATACACACAATAGTCCATATTTTTAACAAATCCCACCTCAGACCACATAGTGACAAGACATCTTATGAACTGTGGTATGGAAGACCTGCTTCAATCAAACACTTCAAAGTCTTTGGGAGTAAGTGCTACATAAAGAATAATAATGAAAACCTTGGTAATTATGATGACATGGTTGATGAAGGCATATTCTTAGGATATGCTACCAACAGTAAAGGATACAAATTCTTTAATAAAATATTGCATAAATTAGTTGATTGCATTGATTTAAAGGCTGATGAAGGAGTCCCAGTAAGATAGGTGAGCAATAATGAATCAACAACAAAGGATATAGGTGAAGTTGAAGCTGAACATGTCTAAGAATCAGAACAAGAAGACTCTGAGTTAGACGAAGATGGAAACACTCAGACAGACTCAAATCAACATACAACATCAAATTCTTCCTCCAGAATTACTCAAAAGAATCATCCTGCAAGTCAGATAATTGGTGAGAAAGACAAAGGTGTACAAACCAGGAGAAGAATAATAAAAAACACCGAGCAATCACATATAGCCTTCATATCCATAGTGGAACCCAACAACTTCAATGAAGTCAGTGAAGATGGAAATTGGTTAAAATCAATGAATGAGGGACTCGATCAAATTGAGAAGAACAATACTTGGGAACTTGTTCCTAGACCTGCATATAAGAATGTAATTGGCTCCAAATGGGTGTTTAAGAATAAAATAAATGAACAAGGACAAATTGTTAAGAATAAATCTAGATTGGTCGGTAAGGGGTACACACAAGTTGAATGACAATATTTTGATGAAACTTTTGCACTAGTGGCAAGATTGGAAGCCATGAGAATGGTTCTGGCCTATGCATGTCATAAGAACTTTAAAGTATATCATATGGATGTCAAGTCAGATTTTATTAATGGAGACCTATAAGAAGAAGTATACATGGAGAAACCTGAAGGATTTTCACTGACTGATAATCCCAACTATGTTTGTAAATTGAAAAAGGCATTATGTGGACTAAAATAGGCACCATGAGCCTGGTATCATAGACTGGAAAAATTCCTACAGGACAAAGGGTTCAAGAAAGGTATTGTTGACAGTAACCTATATATATAATATGAATATGATTTATTAGTTGTTGTGGTTTATGTAGTTGGCATTATCTTTGGATGCACTAATGATCTCTCAGTTCAGTGGTTTTCTAATTCAATGCAGACTGAGTTTGAGATGTCCATGATAGGAGAACTGTCATATTTTCTTGGCTTACAAATCAATCAGAGTTCTGCAGGGATATTTATCTCTTAAGAACAATATTTGAAAGAGATGTTAAAAAGGTTTCAGATGGAATATTCCTCTCCTATTAGTAGACCTATGGTGGTTGGTTGCAATCTCAGTAAAGATGATATTTCCCATGATGTTGATAAAATAACATATCGATCAATGATCGACAATCTTCTGTACATCACAACATCTTGTCCTGATATAATGCATGATTTTGGAATTGTAGGTCGTTATCAGTCTGCCCCTAAACAAAGTCACTTAGCAGTTGTCAAGAGAATCTTCAAATATTTGAAGGGTACAATGACTTATGGTCTTTGGTATCGTAGAAATTAGAACTTACAATTAACTACATATTCAGATGTTGATTGGGCAAACAATTTGGATGAGAGAAAGAGCACCAGTGGAGGTGCATTCTTATTCGATGATTCATTAGTAGCATGGACTAGTAATAAATAGGGATCTATCTCATTATCAACTACAGAGGCAGAGTACATTGTTTTTGCTACTTGTTGCACTCATATTTTATGGATGTTATAAACTCTTGCAGATTTGAAGGTAACTTATACTGACCCAATTCCACTTCACTGTGATAACACCAGTGCCATTAGTGTCTCGAAGAATCTTGTTCTCCATTCAAAGATGAAACATATCCTAATAAAGTATCATTTTATGAAAGAGCAGGTTACAAACAAAGTTGTCCAGCTGAATTACATTCCAACCATAGAGAAAATTACAGACATCTTTACTAAACCCCTAGCTAAGAAACCATTTGAATATCTCTGTCAGAAGCTGGGTGTCATCCCTTCTCTCACCTAATAGAGTCCATCCTTTCAGGGGGAGTATATATTGGTTGAATATCTAATACCTCCGACAAGTACTGCAATAACTCAGGGGGAGCATGTTTTCTTAGACATTGATGTCAAATGGGGAGAAAAGGCCTGGTCTGAATGCTACAGCTGGAGGTCTAAGAAGAATAGTGCATTCATTCAGGGTTTCCATCAATGCCAAAGGGGGAGATTGTTGGCATGTTTACAGGCAGAGTGTGCTTTTCATTGATGGCAAGAACAACAACGATGTTGGTAGGTTTAAAGTCAAAGTGTGCATGGCAAGAACAATGGAGAAGACTCAGAAGAGCAAGCTCGAGAAGCTCAAGAGGAATAGTGCAGATTTGCACACAAAGTGTAAGTGTGCGTGAGGGCCGAGGGAAACTTTTTCCAAAGCTCAGGAGGAGGAGTGACAGTGGTTGTTGGATCACCAATCCTGAAAACCCGATGTTCGTTAGATCAGAGTCCAGTGACTAGAGGAAGAATATAGGAGGAGTACAGATATGATCCATAAGATTTGAGCATGAGGACCTACCGTCGTTGGATCCAAAAGAATGTGAACGACCTTCAAGTTCAAGGTGAAGCAGTCTTACAAAGTCCTGAAAGCAGGGGGGTTGTCCATCGTCAAGGAAGACATGTGGCAATAGATGAGCAGATTCATAGAATCGCGAATCGGGAGAACTGCGTCAAGCAGTCTGAAGATATCGTGAAATGCGAAATCACGAATTGTTCACAATCGTTGATTAAAGAAAATATTTGGACCGTTGATCTAGCACCATCGCTATTTTGGGTATCAGGAGAATGGAGGTAAGGAGAATCCCAAAGTCGTGAAACACAAAATCGCGACTTGATCTAAGCCGTTGGATCGAGGAGATATCTGGACCATTGATTGTCCAAGGAGACGACACATGAAGTTGTGAAACATGAAATTACAAAGCGCTCGAAATATTTGGCCCACGGTCACAGCAGAAGGTCACATCAACGAAAAGTTAAGGGAGGAGCTAGCATGTCGCTAGGCTCCACTTCGTTGATATCCGAAATCATGAAGAACCCTTTTGATTAGTGAGTGGTCACAACCTGTGGTCTAATCAGCGGAATATTGGGGAAGGAGTTAGCAATGCTAGGCTCCATTTCGGAGTTTCGCGAGTTGGGAAGATCGAGGCAACTCGTAGCTGGACATCTCGAAATGCGAAGTCGTGAAGTGCCTGTTGGATAGGCGTCTGGTCACAGTCATGATCATGTGGAAGGTAGGGGCTTAGTAAGAAGAGCTATCACCCACTGTCTATATTTCTCAAAGAGGGACAAAAGGGTGCAAAAGACATGAGTGTGCGTAGGTTCTCTCAATAACTACTAGAGACAGACTAATTGTAACTGCAGAAAACAGCTGATTGCATCTACCAGAGAATTCAAAGAATCTCAGGGTGATTACCAGAGAAGCTTAAGAGTCTTGAGGTAATTTCCAATGGAATAAAGACTCAACATAGAGATGATTGACAGATAGAAAAAGGATCGAAGACTATAATTATAACAAAGAGGATAAGCTCAATTGTTACAGAGAAGACACCGAGTTTCAACTACCAGAGAAGCTAAGGAATTGCATCATAATGCTCACTAATGATGAACATATGGTGTGAACTGCTAGAGAATATGATGGGTTTCCATGATGATTAGGAGATGAATCGACGAGAAAAAAA
>ML776805.1:180669-206881 GCA_009831015.1 Picea engelmannii
AGGGATGCCATCGAGTGATGCAGGTGCCGAAGCGTAGAAGAGGCATATCTGAGAGAAGAACAAAAAGTGCAACAAACACAAGGAGGGAGAGACACTGATGCAGGCATAGCAGAGCAGTGTAGTAGAACAGTGATGAGACTGGTAATCCATAGATAAATGTTGTATCATTGTAATAAATTCAAAAAAAGAAAAGATTTATATTTCAGGGTGGAAGGGAGGTGCTAGGGAGAACTTGTGTCCTTAGAGTTTCAAGTGAGTGCTTGAACACAGGGAGTTGTAGCTTCCATCTGGTTGCAGCCAGAAATACCAGGGTGGCAGGGTGGTGCAAGGGAGAATTGTTGTTCCCTGTTATACAGGTTGGTTCTTGTGTGACTGGAAGTTGGTGCTTCCATCCAGTTGGTGTTGGAACACTTAGGGAGTTGGTGCTTCCTTCTAGTGGGTGTTGGAGAAACCAGGGAGTTGGTGCTTCCTTGTAGTGGGTGCTAGAGAAAACAGAGAGTTGGTGCTCTCAACAAGTTGCAGCTTGCAAAATAGAGGTTGTAGCCTCAAGAGGAGTTGGCGCTCATAAGTATGATAATGTAAAGAAAATAAAGATTACTTATCATATCAAGAAGAAGAGGTTTTTCCCTTTATGGGTTTCCTCGAGAAATATCTGTCTCTCTATATTTAATTTGTGTGATTGATGTTTAATATTCTATTGATTACGTCTCTGCATCATGTTGATCGTCATTGAGTGTTTTGTGAAGAGTTTAAAATGGGCATAATATTTTAAGCAAGGTAACAACTAATTCACCCCCCCTCTCAGTTGTCGAACAGAAGTTTCAGACTGTGCGGGATCGTCTTGTAGTGAAGAACACAATTTCCTAACAACTGCCATTTTCTCCTTTTGATACATTATCTTTTGAGGGGGAGTTTTGTTCCCATGTGGTTTTCCCTCTTTCATCACTTTTATTTAGTTTTCATTAGTTGTATTGTACATGAGTAGCTAAAATGGCCTAGTAGTGGGGACTCATTTTTTACTCGATAGTGATGTTCAGAGGGGGTGTTGGAGAAATTTTATTTTCGGCACAGTAGTTCAGTGGGAGTTAATTGACTAGTTCTATTTTAAACTTTCTAATTTTATACCTTCACTATTATGCATGCATTCCTAATTATAGGATGTCATTTCCTATATGAGTGAAGATCACTCACTCATTGATTAGATCATAATATACATTGGTTCTCATTCTTCATTGTGTATCTCTCTTCCTTTTCTTGATAAGCTTTGTTTGTGTATGCTTTAGCTAAGTCTCCTGTGTAGGTTTCCATGAAACACTGAGAGTTACAACTAATAACCCTTACCAATTTTTTTAAATAAATTTTAATTATAAAATGGTAAAATAGTTTTGTTAAAGTACAATCATAATATACATGTAATGATAATATTAGAATCCACAAATATATGTATGTTTGTTTGTGTGTTAAAATATTGGGGAAAAACTATAGAGTTTTTATTTTTTTATTTTAGTATGTTAATAAACTACGAAAATTAATAAAATTTTAAACATTTTGAAAATGAAAGATGTATTTTTCATTCTTTAATTATTAGTATGATATAAAAAGTTATAAATCCATCTTAATCTAATTTTATGAAATATTAAAAGATATAAAAAAATAAATTAAAGTAGAAATTTATTGGTTCTTAAAAAATTGAAGTTAAGATGAATCTATGTTGGTTTATTTAATTATTATACTTCTTTCTCATAAGGATGGTTAGATTTTGTATTAGAGAAAATTGGCACTGCATCGTACAACAATGTAATACAAAATAGTGTAATGGTCACAATTAGATGACAATAAAACAAAATGGTCCTTCCAAAAAATTATAATAGAGCCTACCATTATTCAAAATAAGTAGTCTTGGCAAGTATACTACCATACGGACTAAGAAATAAATACTATAACTCTACAAAACATAGTAACTATAATTATAAAAGATGAAAGCTAAAACATATACCTACTTGAGTCCACTTGATTTTCCATTGACGTGTCCTTTGTGCATATTCCCACTTCATCATGTTCCACACATTGATAGCTCCTATAGAATACTCTGTGGCTAGGTGTGTGGCATGCTCTACAATAATTATTCATTATGGACTTGAGAGAAACCATAAAGTGACAAATCACCAACATATGCACTAGTTGTAGGAACAATGGATGAATTATCCCTGAAGGGAGGTGTAGATATACTACTATTATGTTAACCATTGACTTTATTTTTCCCAATTGATTATCCAATTCTAAAAACTATGAGTCTCTAGCATGAAGGAGTAGAATTCCTTCTCCATGTCCCTAAGCTCCAATAACTAAGACATCTTTTTCATGATGCAATCATCTCTGACTTTATTTTCAACCATTGGCTTTTGGTTACATTCCTCTAGCCATCATTCCACATAATGGTGGATTTTATCACACTAAAACTCCTCGATAACCTCTTTCTCACATCTCTAGAGGCCTGTTAGACCTCTTGCAAGTCGCATAGTATGCAATAATGGTGTCAACAATGGAATACACCATTTTTACAAGATAATGCCAACCCAAAAGGGAAATCTTAAAAAACCACCAAAGTGTTGATGTTTTGGTAGTTGTGGGAGGATCTTTCCCTCTTAAATGACCTTTCTTAGATGCAGAGAAGATTCTAGAAGCAAGAGATCCATTGATCATATATTGAAATACCCTAAAAGAGAAGCCAACCCAGAAGAATAAAGAAATAATGAAAAGACACATGTCCGGAGAAGAAGTCGGCCGATTCTAGTGGCCAGGAAGACTATAAATAGAGGACATATTGGATTATTTGTTCACTCACTCACACTCTTTCAGCTACACAGAAGAAAGGTGCAAGTTTGGAGGAGGTGACGCAGTAGCCGCAGTTGCACAATTTATTATTGCTTAGTAGTTTGGTATCTCTTTGTTGTGTGCTACTCCTTCAGGAGGCGCACTACCTTTGTATGGTGTTGTTGCTGGAGTTGGGGTGGTATTTCTAGTTAAGATATTTCTTGTTTTAGGGTTTATCTTATTGGAATTTGTTTGTGAGCATAATCTATCTAAGAAATGTTGTTGGGTTTTCCCCCATTATGGGTTTTCCCAGAATAAATCTCTTATGTTCTTTTTTGTCTCCTATTTATGTTGCTACTGCTCAGTACATGATATATATGTCAATTTTAATGAAGTAAAAGATGACTAGTAACACTAATGCTCCATAAATAAGGAAAATCCAACATGATATCAGAGTTGGTTACCTTCGAAACAGTTTGACCACTGGAAGGAAAGATCGCTACAACGATACCTTACAACACCTTGTAGCTGAAATACTTTGTCAAGATCATTGAGCACTACCCCAAAGACATTGGGAATAATTCCTTCATAGAATAGTGCGCCCTAACCTAGAGCACCCCTGACTCTTAGCGTGTAGTTTGGTGAAGTTTGAAAAATCAAGTTTTTTCAATGCTAGGGTTTCTACCGAAAAAAATGTCAACCGATATGAGAGTTGAGGATATATTGGATGGAGTAGATAACTTCAGATCCTAGAAGCATATAATACAACTCATTCTAGAAGAGAATCAATTATGGTATCATGTCAAGAGAATGCTTCCAGAACCCAAAGATGAAGAAGAAAAGGAAAAGTTCAAGAAGAATGAGGTCAAGGCCAAGAGGATCTTAACAAACTCAATCAAGGATCACCTGATACCCAATGTATCAGAACTAAATACTGCAAAAGAATATGTTTGATTCCCTAACCAGACTCTATGAAAGAAAGAACACCATTCGAAATCTTACCCTACGATATCAACTCAGAAATGTGACTATGAACAAGTAAGAGATGATAGCCAACTTCTTTACAAAGAAGTCATAGATAAAAAACTAGTTGGCAGCCATTGGACATCAAATAGAAGATGTTGAACTAGTAACCACTACGCTAAATGGTTTCTCTCCGTCTTGGGACCCATTTGTCCAAGGAATTTGTGCAAGAAAGAAGTTACCCAAATTTGACAAGTAAAAGGTATATGATGTCCAAGAAACAAAAGGTATATGATGAGGAAAACCAAGCACTTGCAGCACAATTGAAGAAGAGAAAGAAAGAGAAGGAAGTCCAAGGAAGTATAAGAAGCCACATCATAAGAGGGATATGTCAAAGGTTCAATGCTTCAATTGTAGGAAGATGGGACATTCTGCCACACAATGTCCTCACAAACATGAGAAGGAAAAGAAGAAGAAGCACCATGCACATGTAGCTGATGTTGAAGAACACAAACCCAAAGATGAAGAATTCATATTCATTTTAGGACTCACTGGAACCATCACTCAACAAAGTGATACTTGGTTCATAGATAGCGGTGCTTCCAATAATATCACCATATTCAAAAAATATCTATCAAAATTAACATAAAAGGACTCCTCACTTCAAGTGGTTCTTGGAGACGATTCCAAGTATGCAATCAAAGGCATTGGAGAAACCTCTTTACAACGTGACTCAGGTAACCCTATTTCAATTAAATATATAATATTTGTACAAGGTTTAAAGAAGAATATTCTATCTATTTCAGCTTTAGAAGATAAAGGTTTTAGGGTATCTTTTGTGGATGGCCAAGTCCTTCTATGGCCCAAGAATTCAAGCATAAATAAAGCCATTGTGATTGGTGTCCGAGAGAGAGGATTGTATAAGTTGAAGGGACACAAAGAAAAATTCCTTGTACACAATAGTGTTAGTTCCAGTGAACTATGGCACCAAAGGCTTTTTCACTTGAACTATAGAGCATTACCAGTTTTGAGAAAAATGGTTACAGGTCTACCAAAAATCCAGATAGACCATGATGGAGTATGCAAAGATTGTGCACTTTGAAATAATTTCAAGGGAATATTTACAAGCAGTGATAGCAGATCTAAAGGTATTTTGGACATCATACACTCCGATGTATGCAAACAGATGATGGTGCCATCACTTGGAAAATTTCTATACTATGTGGTGTTCATAGATGACTATTCCAGGAAGACATGGATCTACTTCTTGAAATAAAAAGATGAATTCCTTAACGAGTTTCAATAGTTCAAGGCTTTAGTTGAGAATCACTTTGTGACGAAGATTAAATTTTTGAGATATAACAATGGAGGTGAGTACACCTCAAATGAGTTTAAATATTTTTTCCAAGAAGTAGGGATTAAGAGGGATCTTATAACTCCCTACAACCCCAAGCATAATGGGGTTGCATAAAGAAAGAATAGATCCATCATAGAAGCAAAAAAAACGATGATACATGAACATGACCTACCCATGCACTTATGAGCAGAAGCATCCAGTACGACTGTATACGTGAAAAACATAAGCCCTCATAAGATATTGAGGAACAAGACAACTGAAGAGGTGTTCACCAGAAAGAAGCTAGAAGTCAATCACTTGGGGATTTTTGGTTGTCCAGTAATTATAAATGTTCCCAAGGAAAAGAGAACGAATTTGGAACCTTCAGGAAAGAAGGGCACATTCGTTGGATACAGTGAGACTTCGAAGGCTTATAGAATTTACATTCTAGGGCAGAGACAGATCGAGATCGCCCAGATGTAACATTTGATGTAGATGAAGCCTTTAGAAGATCAAGGGAATCTCACATAGATGAGGATTGAATAAAGAAATAGGCTCCCAAAGATGTAGTCATGGTAGATTCTACACCTGAAGAAACCATCCCATAAGTTCAAAATGATATGGTAGATTCAGAAAGACCTATATATATACCTGAAGAAGTTGTGGCTACTAGGAAGAGAGTAGCTTGGCTTCGGAACACCTTGCAGGAAGCTGAATGGCATGCAGCTTCCAAAGGATCCTTTAGAGAGAGTAAGATACCACATAATTTTTCCAACTATGCCACATTAATGAGAAACATCATTGATTCAGAACCTTCCACTTTTGAAGAAGTTGTTGAGAAGCCTGAATGAAAGGATTCCATGATGCAAGAGTATTAGTCCATCATGAATAATGATATATGGGAGGTCATTTTGAGACCATAAGGGAAGTCAGTGGTGACTTCCAAATGGATCTAAAAGATCAAGCATGTTGCATATGGAAACATAAAGAAGTACAATGAAAGGTTTATGGCTAGAGGGTTCTCTCAAAAAGAGAGAGAAGAATGTGACAAAACCTTTGCTCATGTATAAAAATACACTTCCACTAGATCAATCATTGTGATTACTTCTGCAATGGAATGGAAATTACACCAGATGGATCTCAAGATTGCTTTCGTGAATGGTGTAATAGAGGAAGAAGTGTACATGGAATAGCCACAATGCTTCATGATCCATGGGAAGGAGTCCCATGTGTCCAGACTGAAGAAGGATTTGTATAGGTTGAATTAAGCACCTAGGGCATGGTATGCCAGGATAGATGGATATTTGATGAGCTTGGGATTTACCAAGAGTGAGGCAGATCCTAATTTTACTATAAGGTTGAGGATGGATTCCCACTAATATTGGTTCTATATGTAGATGACATGTTTCTAACAGGGGACGAGAAGCTCCTTGATGGGTGTAAGAGGGAGCTCACTTCATAGTTCGAGATGAAGGATCTAGGTGTGATACATTACTTCTTGGGATTGGAAGTTTGGCAGAGATCAGATGAGATTTTCCTTAGCCAAGGAAAATATATTGTTGAGATCCTGAAGAAATTAGGGATGATGGACTGCAAGTCCATGACCACACCTATGACGATAACTCTGAATCTCTTGAGTGAAAAATCTTTAGATTTGGTGGATCCCATGATGTACAAATAGTTGGTTGGATCCTTGATGTACTTGGTTAAGACCAGGACATACATATGATTTGTAGTAAATGCCTTGAGTCAACACATGGTTGAACCTAGATAGGTACATTGGATGGCAGTAAATCATATGTTGAGGTACCTTCACGGTACAATTAGATATGGATTGAGATATATCTCAAGTGGAGATGTGAAACTGCAGGGATATACCGATTTTGACTGGGCACGGAGTACAGTGGATAAGAAGAGTACTTCCAGATGTTGTTTTAGTCCGGGATCAGGCATGATCTCATGGTTGATAAGGAAGCAGACATTAGTGGCACTCAGTACATCAGAATCAGAGTACATTTTCGCAAGCGTGGAAAGCCATGAAGCAGTGTGGCTTTAGAAGTTGCTAGCTGAGATATTTGATCTAGAATTCGAGCTAACTTTGATACATTGTGACAATAAAAGTGCATGAAGCTTACCAAGAACCATGAATTCCATGATAGGTCTAAGCATATAGAGATAAAATATCATTACATCCAGGACATGGTGCAGAGAGGAGTTGTGGAGCTCTAGTACATATCCATGGATGAGCAGATAGTAGACATCCTCACCAAGCCCTTATCAAGAGTGAAGTATGAGTACTTCAAGGACAATCTTTGAGTGTTGTCGAATGTCCACCCTCATTGAGAGGGAGGTGTGTTGTTTCTTCTCATGTTGGCTAACCCCTCTAGCCAAGGGTTCCCTGGATCAATCACATGAGGTGACTGAGGGGGAAATGCACTATCGTACATGTTGAGAGAAGAAACATCACACACGTAGTCGTAAGACTATGGAAAAGACTATGTGATTCTGGATAGTAGTTGTGTGCTACGTCAGTGGTTTTGTACCACTGACAGAGACTATGTGTCTCTAGATAGTAGTTGTGTGCTACTACGGTGGATGTGTTCCATTGGTGGAGGTTGTGTGACCCTAGAAAGTAGTTGTGTGCTACTTCAGTGGTTGTGTACCACTAGCGAAGACTGTGTATCTCTAGACAGTAGTTCTGTGCTACTACGATGGATGTGTTCCACTGGAGGAGGTTTTGTGATTCCAGACAGTAGTTGTGTGCTACTTCAGTGAATGTGTTCCACTGGTGGAGGCTATGTGAATTTGGACAGTAGTCGTGTGCTACTACAATGGATGTGTTCCACTGGAAGTGACTGTGTGTCACCAGATAGTAGTTGTTTACTACTTGCTAGCAATTGTGATCTGTTGGATGAGATTGTAGTAGTTGTGTGCCTCTATTTGATTGTCATGGAGATTACCAAATCGTTTGGATGTAGCTTTGTGTGCTACCATTTGATTGCAGAGACTGTGCTTGATGATTTGAGCTACTAAAGGCATTGTAGCAGTTGTGTTCCTGCTAGAAGATTACAGAGTAGTCAGTGGACTACCAGATGAAGACATCGTGAAAGATACCTCCCTAGATAAGAGGGAGTGTTGATGTTTTGGTAGCTGCGGGAGGATATTTCCCTCCTCGATGACCTTTCTTAGATGAAGAGAATATTCCGAAATCAAGAGATCCATTGAAAATATATTGAAATACCCTAGAAGAGAAGTCGACCCAGAAGAATAAAGGAATAATGAAAAGACACATGTCCAAAGAAGAAGTTGGTCGAGTCTAGTGGCAAGGAAGACTATAAATAGAGGACTTCTTGGCTCATTTGTTCACTCACTCACACTCTCCCAGCTACACAAAAGCAAGGCGCAAGTTTGGAGGAGGTGACGTAGTATTTGCAGTTGCACAGTTTATTATTGCTCAGTCTTTGGTATCTCTCTCTTGTGTGTTACTCCTTGAGGAGGTGTGCTACCTTTGTATGGTGCTACTGCTGTAGCTGGGGTGGTATTTCTGGTTAAGCTATCACTTATGCTCAATTTTATTTGATTGGACTTGCTTTATGAGCATAATCTATCTAAGAAAGGTTTTTGGGTTTTTCCCCCATTTGGGCTTTTTCCAGGATAAATCTTTTGTGTTCTTTTTTGTCTCTTGTTTATGTTGCTACTGCTCATTACATGATATATATGTTAATGGTAATGAATTAAAAGAATACTAGTAACATTAATTCTCTGTAAATAAGGAAAATCCAACACAAAGTCCAACCAAGCTTGCATTTGCCTAAGCCCCTCCAAACGCAATCACATTTTCTCTATTGAAGAGATCAAGAGTGGATCCAAGGTATAAAACCCAAAGTTTTTCTAGAACTATTTCCATATTAAAACTTCATGAAAATACCAACAAGTAATTGGTATAATTCATATGTTTACATGACGGCTTGAGTATGATATGATATGGTGCAGGTTAGGAAATTAACTTCATGTAATTTCTAAGATCCATGATGGAACACATATGCATGGTCCTTCAACTTAAATGAAAGATATTTCGTTCTAGGGGTGTGAAGGTTAGCACCCTCCCCCCATTAAATCTAACCATACATTCCCTTGGTTGCATCCCTAGATTAGATTATGCATCCACCATTCCATTTTGAGTTCTTCAAACTTGAGAAAAAGATTTTTTTGCAAAAATGAGAATTAAAGAGATAATCATCTATGTTAAAATGGATAACTTGATGTCATGTTAACAAGTATTCTTATCCAACTATTGGATGGTGATGGAGGATTCAACAATCACTAATACTTGGGACACATCCTTCTCCTTTAGCAATGTGAGACCTTGAAAAAATATGAAAGTCTTTGTTTCATTATTGGACAATGTCCTTAATCTCATGCATATTCAATTTATTTCATCCTTCAAGGTTAAATATATCCCCCCACCCCACCCCCTTATTTTTATTTTAATTTAATTTAATGATATCTTTTTTTTTCAATTTTTTTTATTATAATTTGCTAAGAATTTACGTTACACATATCAATTATACCAAATTATAATATATTTCACTATTCTTAATATAGTTACATTTCCTTTGACAGTTTTTGTAGAAATGTTGGGATTTTGTGCAGAAAGAATGGGTTCTAAATAAGAAGATACGAGTATAGCAAAATATGGAGAGCAAGTTGAGAGAAAACTTTTTTCCAACGATTTTTAGGAAATGTTGTCTAGGAAAGTGCATAATTTAAGGCGTGGGAACATAGTCTACAAAAATAAATCACCGAATTTTACAAAATTTTTATTAGCACTAATATTTAGGAGCTAGAAGACCAAATAATATTTAAATATAAAAACAACTTGAAATTTCATATTCAAAATGAATTGAATTCATAGACTATGTTATGTACAAGAGGCATACCAGTTAGCATTGAAAGTAAAGGCCAAAATGGCCAAAATAGGTGAAAATTCTAATAATAATGGAGATTAAAGGTCACATTATAGAGTCCAAGGTAGAGGTAGAGGTGGCTTCTGTGGATGTGAACATGAAGAGAATCATGGTAAACCTTGTTTCTATGTGTGGAGAAGAAGGGAACATAGTTTACCTGTCCAAAAAGAGCATATTGTAACCAAGGAGAATGATGAGCACAACTGTCACAAGTAGAGGCACTAGCAAAGAGGTAAATAGAAGTAGGGGAAATTTTAGTGGATAAATTTCAACCATGGGCTATTTTTCCATGATTTTTACCAAAAAAAAAAAAAAAAGGGCAATTTCCATTTTTCCTAAAAATGATTCACCCAAATTCTACAAGATAAAAAAAAATTACCTCGAAAATTGACAAAATTTTATATAAACTATATAAAATCCTTAGAATTTTGAATATTTTTACAAAAGTATCGCCAAATATTTTACACTTTGCACATGAAGGACTAGTAATATTCGTCATGGTTTTATACATTTTAAAATAATTTTATATCCTTAAAATTATCCCTGAATAAAAGAAGAAGAAAAACAACACTAGGAAGAAGGGGAAATTTAATAATGAGATGTGTGCATGCAACAATGGAACAACACAATACCTAGTAAGATAAATGGACTAGAAAATGTATTTTCTGGATGAAGTGCATATACGAGCATAAGTGTTTCCATGTTATTATTGATTTTGGATGTACAAACAATATTTAGTGGTAGATATGGTAGAGAATCTAGTGTTAGTAAAACATAAACACCCTAAGCCTTATAATGTTTCTTGGTTTCAAAGAGGGTGTGAAGTGTTAGTAATTGATCAAGGCATGGTTTGATAAATAGTTTATGCTAGAAAATCCATCAGGGAATCCTATAGAGAGTCCCTAAAAGATGACAAGATAAATAGTTACAAAGCCCTAATTAAAAGGGGAAAACAAGATATTACATAAATAGAAAGCAAGAGAATATTTTACGCCTTACTAATTTCAATCCTAAAAAAATATGGAGGTAAATTATAACTCTTAAAACTAAAGAAAACAATGTGATTTCCTTGAGATACTAGAATCCATATCTTAAGAAGATTTATGAATCCCATAATTGCATGGGAAATATTCAAAGCCTTATTAGAAAGGAAGAGGTTTCTACTTTGGAAGCTAGAGTTTGAGGTTAAACTACTTGAAAAAGGAAAGCTAAGGACATTGAAGGCTATCAAGAAGAAATACTAATAATTGGAGTACATGTTCTCATCCTTCACATTCAAAAATTCTTCAATATCATAATCAAGCAAGGTTTCCCCAAATTGTGGAATCAAAGCCTCATTTTTCTTATTTTTAAAAGAAGGGATAAAAACAACCCCTTTAGTTATATGACCATTAGGATTATCCCTTTTTTATCCAAGTTATATGGAATTATTTAGGAAAAGAAGATTATGCTCATATAGTTAGAAATTCAGTGAAAAGGGGATAATGGCCAGATCGGTTTTAGAAGCTAACATTCAACCATGGACCACTTAGTTATGCTTAAGATCATTGTAGAGAAATGTTGTAATAATAAAACCAATCTATTGTGCTGCTTCATTGACTTTAGGAAAGCATTTGATACAGTACATAGAATTAACCTTTGTAATATATTAGAAGAGATATGGGTTCCATCTAAGTTTAGAGTTTTTGCAATAATCTTGCATGATAATGTTACTGCTAATTTTAGGAGCATTGAGGGCTGGTCAAAATAAATTAATTGTAATATAGGAGTTAAGAAAGGTTCTCCCATGTCCCCAACCCTTTTTGGCATTTACATTGACAAGTTAAAGGCATGCTTGGAAGAAGTGGGTATTGATGGTGCTACTTTAGTTGGAATAGTCACCGTACTTCTTCTTTACATTCATGATGTTGTTCTTATGGCGAGGTGTCCCTATGATCTTGACAAGCAACTTAGAATTATCAAGGATTTATATTCCAGCATGGATATGATAGTAAACATTGACAAAACAAAGGTTATGAAAATAAAATCCAAAAATATCACTTACACATTAGAGGAAGTTACTTCATACACATATCTTAGATTTGACCTTTGCCATAAGCTTAACTGGAACTATACATTGAGAAAAGGATTAATGAATAGTGAAAATCCTATTTTGGTCTTCAAAACACTTGTAATTCAATATACTTTTGGTTATGGGGAAAAAGAAACTCCTCTTTGAGACCCTCATCACTCATGTTATCTTATAGGGATGTGAATTTTGGGGTTGCATCGTCTCTAAATAATTGCAAAGAAAGATTGAGAAAATATAGAAACATTTTATAAATTATAATATTAAAATTAAAAGAAATTCACCCTATCTTATCCTCCTCATAGAAGCATGCATTTCCCCCATTGAGACTATGGTTATGCCATAGGTACCTAATGTACAATAACACGACAATTAACATGAAATGAAAGAAGCTTCCTAAGATTGCTTCAAACACTGGTCAAATCCACATGTGGATTAAGAGAGGTTGGCATAAAGATGCCAAGTCTTGTCTAAATAATTGAGGAATAGAGAAGGAGGTCACTCTATGGAATATTGATACAATTAAAAATATTGTTGCATCTAAATTTAAGTCGAAATTGTGGTGTGATAAAGAAAAAATGAGATACTATAAATAGGTCATCAACCCTAATCTAGAAGATCAAAAGTATATTTCTATTGTTACTAGCATAACGAAGAAAATTGGAATTTTTAAAATAAGTACAAACTCTAATAAGCTCAATAGTGATACATGGCATTGGACAATCCCTAAAATTTCATGGGATGAAAGAATATGTCATCTTTGTGATACTAAGAAGGAATATGAAAAGAACCTTCTATTAGAGTGTCCTTTTAGTATTCCCACATTAGATCTCGACATAAAAAAATGTGTTATAATATTGACATTCCTAACCTTTTAACTCATCAAAACTATGGAGATTCAAGAAAGCTTATGTCCATTATTTTCAAGTATAGAAATAAAATTCTAAAGCAAACCAAGTAATTCCTTACCAATTTTTCTTAAGGTCAAATAGACTAAAGTTGGCCTCAGTGGAAGAAAATCATCATCATCATCATCATCATTATATACATTGGTGATTATCAGTAAATAAAGCATTGGCTATTTATACTATATAATATGCATCAGTGGATATTAAATAATGGTACATCGGTGCACCATATTGTAGGAAGCACACTAGTGAAAAAAACTCTGCTAAAACCTTTGACTACCCAAATTTAAGTTATAATAAATATCCACAAAAGACTATGAAAAGCTCTTGATTTTTATTAGCAAAGGTTTTTGATCATTTTTCCACTCTTGTAGAACTTAAAACATACGTTGAATCCTCAATTAATTATTGTTTTCCTTTTAGTTATGGACTACATATTAGGTAGCATGATATGTATCCCAAACTACAAGATAAACCCCTCTATTTGGAATAGTTTGCCTGAGAGTGAGATATGAGATGAAACTTCTTGCACCAATCTCTGCATTGTAACTTGTAATTTTTCCTTCTCCTCCCTTGGATTTGGACCTTGTAAGAATTCACTCATAAACACTTTTCAAACCTCGCTCTAATACCAACTTGATCCGAAAAACACTTAGATGCTTATTAATCTTTAAAACATAGTAACATCTACTTGATCTTTGAAATAAAAATGATCGTTTGATTGTTTGTAATTTACATGTGAAATACTTATCTATCCAAATACACTTTAATGATAAACAACTTGCAAATAAGCAAAAATAGAACAACAATATTAAATCACGTACACAAGTTTGATAACGGATTTCACCCAATTTGGGCTATGTCTCCAGGTCCGCTTCCAATAGAGATCTCTTTATTAATGCTCAAATGCTTGTGTTTTACAATGACCTTTTTCTGCATTTCTCAAACTCATAAACATAGTACGCTTTCGAATTCCTTGCGAAATTTCGATAAAAATGAGTATAAAGTGTTAGGATATTTAGACACTTAGGAGTTAGTTAAGATCTACTTGGTCTATTGTGTCATTAGGTAAAAGTGTGTTTTCTAGTGTGTTTCTTTAGTATGCATTAGTATGCATTTGTAGTTAGGAAATACGACGGTCACGATATGTTCCCGACATAGAGTGATCTGACGATTCATACTCTCCTCGATCTTAATGGCCACTGATCTATGGCTTAACACCCGATTGGTCCATGATCTCTATTTAAAGAGCATGGAGGGTCATTTATCGATGATCTATTGTGATAAATTCTCTTGTAAAATATCTTTGTAATCTTTTTCTTTGCATTAATAAACTACTCCAAGTGGTTGTGTTGACTAGGGCCATGGATGTTTCCCCGTAGGAGTTTTACCATGTGAAAACATCGGTGTGTTGATCTTTGATCTGGTTATGTGAGTCGATACTGAAGGTGTTCGTCCTCTGTTGGAATACCGGTGTTGTCGAACATAAAGTTCATAAAATTCTATGTCGGAACCTTGTGTCATGCATTATGATGTAGCCTATAAGTATAATTACCCTCTAGCATGAACTTTGAGACATCGTATTGCATTTGTGTGTGTCCTTTTCCTTGGTCCACATGCCATTAAATAGGGTGTGGGCCTCTTAACCTCCCTTTGGAATTATTGGTTGCCAATAAAGGTTTGTTAGGTGGGTTCCATAACAAACCCCATTCTTTGGTGCAACGGTTATGGCATGGTACTATATGGGGAAGGTTGCAGGTTCCATCCCCCACGATCCCCTCTTTTGTTGATGCTTTGTTGTAACTTATGGTATATACGTGGGATGTTTCTTAACCAAAGTTTTAATACCCGGTTGTGTGGAATATGGTGTTGGTTATGGTTATATGGGATAACATATAAACCATGGGCTAGGGGCTTATCACTCGGCCCCTTTCTCCACCGAATAAACCTTTGACCAAGATTAAGTATATGTGGCGCCATATGTTGGTAAGCACTAATATGATGATGTAATGGTAATGGAGGTTTGTGTAAATTTATGGGAGGTCATGGGTTCAACCCCATCGACTCCTATAATTTTGATAAACCTAACCATTAATGGCCAATGGGAGGTTTCCACGTGGCAACCTCTCATTGGTATATCTTTTCCACTTGTTAATACATAATTGGTCTACTTGAACTATATGAATTGCCACATCCCCTGCCACAACACTAATTGTCTGCCACATGTCAAGGCATGATTCATCCACCTGTATGTATAGTATGGTTGTACGGTCATACCATGTGTCACCCTTGCAATGGTGACACGTGTCCCTTGACTCTGTTGACCTTTTTTTTTCCTTTTTCCCTAGTTTGACTTGAACTTTGACTATCCATAACTTTTGAATACGAACTATGTTTGAGGCGATATTTTCACCATTGGAAAGATATCGTCGAGCTCTACACATTGATGGCATTTTAGAGAGCAATTGAGACGATTGTATTTTGATATTTTTTTAATCCTTTTGTACCTTTGTGAGCGTTTCAGATCCTCCTCGACCTCTATGAGCGTTATGGATCCTCCTTGATCAATATGAGCTTCATTATGAGGTTTGGTGGACCAAGGATGGGACTCCTATCTGAAGACTTTGTCTGGGTGTAATAACTAGGGGCATGAGCTATAAACACTACTTCTAGGGTTTATGAGCTACGAATTGTGCCCCAAACTATGATACAATCCCTCCAAAAAGAATCATTGGGTCATGAGCATGATATCACCTTGATTTCAAAGTTTGGCACACCAATGACAAGTCTCATATCCCTTGACATGATTTGAGGCAAAAATAGGGGTTGTCTTCCCTAAATGTTTCTTCTATGGATCAAGGGGCATGCATAAGGACTTATAACATGAAAAAATCCCTTATGAAAGAACATTTGGACAAGATTCAAGGATTATAACAAGAGGATTAGGATATAAACTATGATTATATGGATAATTAGCCATGCACAAGCCTGGAACCAAGAATATAAGGCCTCCCAAAATTTACCCCATAAAATCTCTAAATACATATGTGAAAAACACACAATTTTTTATAAATCACTAACATTCAATAATAGTTAAGATGAACTAATAGCACCATGTCAACATAGGTTAAGAACTTAATAGAAAATCTTACATTCTTCATGTAACCCTAAACTAATAGCTACAATATATTTAGCATGCACTATTTTAACTTAAAAAAAAAAAAACCTTTACCAAGAATTTCTTTGAACATTGGAATGTGTAGACAAAGGATATCTTGTGTAAAAAAACAAGTATTATACAAAATTAAATGTAACTATTGTTATGTAGTTACAATTAATAACCCTAACCAATTTTTTAAAATAAATATTAATTATAAAATGGTAAAATGGTTTTACTAAAGTACAATCATAATATACATGTAATGATAATATTAGAATCCACAAAAATATGTATGTTTGTTTGTGTGTTAAAATATTGGGGAAAAACTAAAGAGTTTTTATTTTTTTATTTTAGTATGTTAATAAGCTATGAAAATTAATAAAATTATAAATATTTTGAAAATGAAAGATGTATTTTTCATATAAAATGTTATAAATCCATCTTAATCTTATTTTATGAAATATTAAAAAATATAAAAAATAAATTAAAGTATAAATTTATTAGTGCTTAAAAAATTGAAGTTAAGATGAATCTATGTTGATTTATTTAATTATCATATTGCTTTTCTCATAAGGATGGTTAGATTTTGTATTAGAGAAAACTGGCATTGCGTTGTACAACAATGTAATACAAAATAGAGTAATGGTCACAATTAGATGACAATAAAACAAAATGGTCCTTCCAAAAAATTATAATACAACCTACCATTATTCAAAATAAGCAGTCTTGGCAACTATACTATCGTACGGACTAAGAAAGAAATACTATAACTCTACAAAACATAGTAACTATAATTATAAAAAATGGAAGCTAAAAAATATACCTACTTGAGTCCACTTGATTCTCCAGCTAGGGTGGTATTTCTAGTTAAGCTATCTCTTGTGCATGGGTTGATCTAATTGGAATTTATTTGTGAACATAATATATCTAAGAAAGGTTGTTGGGTTTTTCCCCCATCTTGGGTTTTCCCGAGATAAATCTCTTGTGTTCTTTTTTGTCTCATGTTTATGTTGATATTTATCAGTACATGATATATATGTTAATTTTAATGAAGTAAAAGAAGACTAGTAACACTAATTCTCCGTAAATAAGGAAAATCCAACATGGTATCAGAGTTGGTTACCTTCGGAACATTTTGACCACTGGAAGGAAAGATCACTACAACGTCACCTTACAACACCTTGCAGCTATAATATTGTTTCAAGCTCATTGAGAACCATCCCAAAGACATTGGGAATAATTCCTTCACAGAACAGTGCACCCTAACCTAGCGCACCCCCTGGCTCTCAACGTGTAGTTTGGTAAAGTTTGAAAAATCAAGGTTTTTCAGTGCTAGGGTTTCTACCGACAAAAATGTCAACCAATATGAGAGTTGAAGACAGATTGGATCGAGTAGATAACTTCAGATCCTAGAAGCATAGAATATAACTCATTCTAGAAGAGAATGAATTATTGGATCACGTCAAGAAAATGATTCCAGAACTCGAAGATGAAGAAGCAAAGTAAAAGTTCAAGAATAATGAGGTCAAGGCCAAGAGGATCTCAATAGAATCAATCAAGGATCACCTGATACCCAATGTATCAGAACTAAATACTGCAAAAGAATATGTTTCATTCCCTAACCAGACTCTATGAAAGAAATAACACCAGTCGAAATATTACCATACGATACCAACTTATAAATGTGACTATGAACAAGTCAGAGACGATAGCCAAATTATTTACAAATATCTCACGGATCAAAGACCAGTTAGCAGCCATTGGACATCCAATAGAAGATGTTGAACTAGTAACCACTACGCTAAATGGTTTCTCTACCTCTTGGGACCCATTTGTCCAAGGAATTTGTGAAAGAAAGAAGTTACCCAAGTTTGAAAAGTTATGGGTAGATTTCTCTCAAGAGGAATCTAGATTGATGTCCAAGAAACAAAAGGTATATGATGAGGAAAACCAAGCACTTGCAACACATTGAAGAAGAGAAATGAAATATAAGGAAGTCCAAGGAAGTCTAAGAAGCCACAAGTAAGAGGGATATGACAAAGGTTCAATACTTCAATTGCAGGAAGATGGGACATTAGGCTGCACAATTTACTCACAAACATGAGAAGGAAAAGAAGAAGAATCACCATGCACATGTAGCTGATGTTGAAGAACACAAACCCAAAGATGAAGAATTTGTATTCATTTTAGCACTCACTCGAACCATCACTCAACAAAGTAATAATTGGCTCATAGATAGCGGTGCTTCCAAGAATATGAACGGATTCAAAAACTCTCTATCAAAATTAACATAAAAGGACTCCTCACTTCAAGTGGTGCTTGGAGACGATTCCAAGTATGCAATCAAAGGAATTGGAGAATCTTTCTTACAACGTGACTCAGGTAACCCTCTTTCAATTAAAGATATATTATTTGTACAAGGTTTAAAGAATAATCTTCTATCTATTTCAGATTTAGAAGATAAAGGTTTTAGGGTATCTTTTGTGGATGGCCAAGTCCTTCTATGGCCCAAGAATTCAAGCATAAATAAATCCATCGTGATTGGTGTCTGAGAGGGAGGATTGTATAAGATTAAGGGACACTAAGAAAAATCCATTGTACACAATAGTTTTAGTTCTAGTGAACTATGGCACCGAAGTCTTTATCACTTGAACTATAGAGCATTACCAGTTTTGAGAAAAATGGTTACAGGTCTACTAGAAATCCAGATAGACCATGACGGAGTATGTAAAGGTTGTGCACTTGGAAATAATTTCAAGGGAAGCTTTACAAGCAGTGATAGAAGATCCAAAGGTATTTTGGACATCATACACTCTGATGTATGCGGACATATGATGGTGCCATCTCTTGGAAAATTTGTATACTATGTGTTGTTCATAGATGACTATTCCAAGAAGACATGGATCTACTTCTTGAAAGCAAAAGATGAAGTCCTTAACAAGTTTCAAGAGTTCAAAGATTTAGTTGAGAATCTCTTTGAGAGGAAGATTAAATTTTTGAGATCTAACAATGGAGGTGAGTACGCCTCAAATGAGTTTAAATACTTTTTCCAAGAAGTAGGGAGTAAGAGGGAGCTTACAACTCCCTATAACCCCCAACAGAATGGGGTTGCAGAAAGAAAGAATATATCCATCATAGAAGCAGAAAATGTTATGATACATGACCAGGACCTACCCATGCACTTATGAGTAGAAGCATCCAGTACGACTATATACGTGCAGAACAGAAGCCCTCATAAGATATTGGGGAACAAGAAACCTGAAGAGGTGTTCACTGGAAAGAAGCCAGAAGTCAGTCACTTGGGGATTTTTGGTTGTCTATTGTTTATAAATGTTCCCAAGGAAAAGAGAAATAAATTGGAACCTTCAGGAAAGAAGGGCACATTCGTTGGATACAGTGATACTTCGAAGGACTATAGAATTTACACTCTAGGGAAGAGATGGATCAAGATCAGCCAGGATGTAACATTTGATGAAGATGAAGCCTTTAGAAGATCAAGAGAATCTCACATAGATGAGGATTGAATAGAGCAATAGGCTCCCAAAGATGCAGTCATGGTAGACTCTACACCTGAAGAAACCATCCTAGAAGTTTAGAATGATATGGTAGAGTCAGAAAGACCTATAGATCTACCTGAAGAAGAGGTGGCTACCAGGAAGAGACTACCTTGGCTTCGGAACACCTTGCATGAAGCTGAAGGACATGCAGCTTCCAAAGGCTCCTTTACAGAGAGTAAGAGACCACATTATTTTTCCAACTATGTGGCATTAATGAGAAACATCATTGATTCAAAACCTTCCACTTTTGAAGAAGCTGGTGAGAAGCCAGAATGGAAGGATGCCATGATGTTGGAGTATCAGTACACCATGAATAATGATGTATGGGAGGTCATTCTGATACCATAAGGGAAATCATTTGTGACTTCCAAATGGATCTACAAGATCAAGCATGTTGCATATGACAACATAGAGAAGTACAAGGAAAGGTTTGTGGCTAGAGGGCTCTCTCAAAAAGAGGGAGAAGACTATGACGAAACCTTTGCTCCTGTAGCAAAATACACTTCCATTAGATCAATCATTGTGATTGATTCTTAAATGGAATGAAAATTACACCAGATGGATGTCAAGATTGCTTTCTTGAATGGTGTAATAAAGGAATAAGTGTACATGGAATAGCCACAAGGCTTCATGATCCATGGGAATGAATCCCATGTGTGTAGACTGAAGAAGGATTTGTACAGGTTGAAGCAAGCACCTAGGGCATGGTATGCCAGGATAGATGGATATTTTATGAGCTTGGGATTTACCAAGAGTAAGGCAGATCCTAACCTTTACTATAAGGTTGAGGATGGATTCCCATTGATCTTGGTTCTATATGTAGATGACATGTTTCTAACAGGGGACAAGAAGCTCATTGATGGGTGTAAGAGGGAGCTTGCTTCAGAGTTTGAGATGAAGGATCTAGGTCCGATGCATTACTTCTTGGGATTGGAAGTCTAGCATAGATTAGATGAAATTTTCCTTAGCCAAGGAAAATATACTGTTGAGATCCTGAAGAAATTCAGGATGATGGACTGCAAGTCCATGACCACACCTGTGACAATAAATCTGAATTTGTTGAGTGACAAATATTCAGATTTGGTGGATCCCATGATGTACAAATAGTTGGTTGGATCCTTGATGCACTTGGTTAACACTAGGCCATACATATGATTTGCAGTAAATACCTTGAGTCAACACATGGTTGAACCTAGACAGGTACATTGGATGGAAACAAATCATATGTTGAGGTACCTTCACAGTACAGTTGGATATGGATTGAGATATATCTCAAGTGAAGATGTGGAACTGTAGGGATATACAGATTCTGACTGGGCATGGAGTGCAGTGGATAAGAAGAGTACTTATGGATGTTGTTTTAGTCTGGGATCAAGCATGATATAATGGTTGAGTAGGAAGCAGACATCAGTGGCACTCAGTACATCAGAAGTAGAGTATATTGCCGCAAGTGTGGCAAGCCATGAAGCAGTGTGGCTTCACAAGTTGTTCACCGAGATATTTGATCTAGAATTGGAGCCAACTTTGATACATTATGACAATAAAAGTGTGTGAAGCTTAACAAGAACCATGTATTCCATGATAGATCTAAGCATATAGAGATCAAATATCATTACATCTGGGACATGGTACAGAGAGGAGTTGTGGAGCTCTAATACATATCCATGGATGAGCAGATAGAAGACATCCTCACCAAGCCCTTGTCAAGAGTGAAGTATGAGTACTTCAGAGACAAGCTTGGAGTGTTATTGAATGTCCACCCTAGTTGAGAGGGAGGTGTGTTTTTTCTTCCCATGTTGGCTAACCTCTCTGGCCAAGGGTTCCCTGGATCAGTCACATGAGTTGATTGAGGGAGAAATGAATTGTTGTACCTGCTGAGAGAAGAAACATCACACACGTGGTTGTAATACTATGGCAAATACTATGTGATTCCAAATAGTAGTTGTGTGCTATGCCAGTGGTTGTGTACCACTGGCAGAGACTGTGTGTCTCTAGATAGTAGTTGTGTGCTACTACGGTGGATGTGTTCCACTGGCGGAGGTTGTGTGACCCTGGACAATAGTTGTGTGCTACTTTAGTGGTTATGTACCACTCCCAGAGACTGTGTGTCTCTGGACAACAATTATGTTCTACTACGATGAATTTGTTCCACTAGTGGAGGTTTTGTGACTCCGGATAGTAGCTCCATGATACTTTGGTGGATGTGTTCCACTGGCGGAAGCTGTATGACTCTGGACAGTAGTCGTGTGCTACTATAGTGGATGTGTTCCATTGGAAGTGACTGTGTGTCACTGGATAGTAGTTGTTTACTACTTGCCAATAGTTGTGATCTATTGGATGAGATTGTAGTAGTTGTGTGCTACTAGTTGATTGTCATGGAGATTACCAAATCGTTTGGATGTAGCTTTGTGTGCTATCATTTGATCACAAAGACTGTGACTGATGATTTGAGCTACTAAAGGCATTGTAGCAGTCATGCGTCTGCTAGAAGATTACAGAGTAGTCAGTGGACTACAGATGAAGACATCGTGAAAGATGCCTCCCTAGACAATAGGGAGTGTTGATGTTTTGGTAGCTGCGGGAGGATATTTCCCTCCTAGATGACCTTTCTTAGATGTAGAGAATATTCTGAAAGCAAGAGATCCATTGAAAATATATTGAAATACCCTAGAAGAGAAGTCGGCCCAGAAGAATAAAGGAATAATGAAAAGACACATGTCCAGAAGAGAAGTTGGCCCTGTCTAGTGGCCAGGAAGACTATAAATAGAGGACATGTTGGCTCATGTGTTCACTCACTCACACTCTCCCAGCTACACAAAATCAAGGCGCAAGTTTGGAGGAGGTGACGTAGTATTTGCAGTTGCACAATTTATTATTGCTTGGTCTTTTTCTATCTCTCTCTTGTGTGCTACTCCTTGAGGAGGTGTGCTACCTTTGTATGGTGTTACTGCTACAACTGGGGTGGTTTTTCTAGTTAATCTATCACTTATGCTAGTGTTTATCTTATTGGACTTGCTTTGTGAACATAATCTATCTAAGAAAGGTTTATGGGTTTTTCCCCCATTTGAGGTTTTCCCGGGATAAATATTTTGTGTTATTTTTTGTCTCTTGTTTATGTTGCTATTGCTCAGTACATGATATATATGTTAATGGTAATGAAGTAAAAGAACACTAGTAAAACTAATGCTCTGTAAATAAGGAAAAACCAACACAAAGTCCAACCAAGCTTGCATTGGCCTAAGCCCCTCCAAACACAATCACCTTCTCTCTATTGAAGATATCAAGAGTGGATCCCCCAAAGTCTTTCTAGAACTATTTCCATATTAAAACTACATGAAAATACCAACAAGTAGTTGGTATAATTCATATGTTTACATGACGGATTGAGTATGATATGATGTGGTGCAGGTTAGGAAATTAACTTCATGTAATTTCTAAGATGCATGATGGAACACATATGCATGGTCCTTCAAATTAAATGCAAGATATTTCGTGGAAGGGGTGTGAAGGTTAGCACCCTCCCCCCATTAACTCTAACCATGCCTTCCCTTAGTTGCATCCCTGGATTAGATTATGCATCTACCATTCCATTTTGAGTTCTTAAAACTTGAGAATTTTTTTTTTTTTGCAAAAATGAGAATTAAAGAGATAATCATCTATGTTAAAAGGGATAACTTGATGTCGTGTTAACAAGTATTCTTATCCAACTATTGGATGACGATGGACGATTTAACAATCACTATTAAGTGGGACACATCCTTCTCTTTTTAGCAATGTGAAACCTTGAAAAACTATGAAAGTCTTTGTTTCATTATTGGATAGTGTCCTTAATCTCATGCATATTCAATTTATTTCATCCTTCAAGATTAAATATATTCCCCACCCCACCCCCTTATTTTTATTTTAATTTAATGATATCTTTTTTTTTCAACTTTTTTAATATAATTTTTTAATATAATTCGCTAAGGATTTACTTACACATATAATTATACCAAATTATAATACATTTCACTATTCTCAAAATAGTTACATTTCCTTTGACAGTTTTTAAAGCAATGTTCAATTTATAATAGAAGTTATGTATAATTTGTTCATAAAATAAAATAATTTTTATTTTATTTAAATAACCTCAAAAAAGAAATTAATAGCGATGAATTTGAAAAGACAAGCTGCACCGTGATGGGATTTTGTGCAGAAAGAATGGGTTCTAAATAATAATATACGAGCCTAGAACAATATGGAGAGCAAATTTTTAGGAAATGTTGTCTAGGAAAGTGCATAATTTAAGGCATGGGAACATACTCTGCAACAAACGAAATGTTGTCTAGGAAAGTGCATAATTTAAGGCATGGGAACATACTCTGCAACAATACATCACTGAATTTTACAAAACTTTTATTAACACTAATATATATGAACTAGAAGACCAACGAATATTTAAATATATAAACAACTTGAAATTTCATATTCAAAACGAATTGAATTTCATATACTATGTTATGGAGGCATACTAATTAGTATTGAAAGTAAAGACCAAAATAACAACTTGAAATTTCATATTCAAAATGAATTGAATTTCATATATTATGTACAAGAGAGGCATACCAATTAGTATTGAAAGGAAAGTAAAGACCAAAATAGGTGAAAATTCTAATAATATTTGATATTAAAAATCACATTATAGAGTTTAAGGTAAAGGTAGAGGTGGCTTTTGTGGATGTGAACATGGAGAGAATCACGGTAAACCTTGTTTCTATGTGTGGAGAAGAAGGGCACATAGTTTACATGTACAAAAAGAGCATATTGTAACAAAGGATAATGACGAGCATAATTATCACAAGTAGAGGCATTGGCAAAGAGGTAAATAGAAGTAGGGGAAATTTTAGGGGATAAAATTCAACCATGGGCTATTTTTCCATGCTTTTTACAAAAAAAAAATCAGTAATTTCCATTTTTTCCTAAACATGATTCGCCCAAATTCTACAAGATAAAAACTTTTACCTCAAAAATTGCCAAAAATTTATATAAACTATATAAACTCCTTAGAATTTTGAATATTTTTACAAAAGTATCGCCAAATATTTTACACTTTGCACATGAAGGACTAGTAATATTCGTCATGGTTTATACATTTTAAAATAAACTTCTATCCTTAAAATTATCCCTGAATAAACGAAGAAAAAAACAACACTACGAAGAAGGGGAAATTTAATAATGAGATGTGTGCATGCAACAATGGAACAACACAATACCTAGTAAGATAAATGGACTAGAAAATGTATTTTCCAGATGAAGTGCATATACGAGCATAAGTGTTTCCATGTTATTATTGATTTTGGATGTACAAACAATATTTAGTGGTAGATATGGTAGAGAAGCTAGTGTTAGTAAAATATAAACACCCTAAGCCTTATAATGTTTCTTGGTTTCAAAGAGGGCGGGAAGTGTTAGTAATTGATCAAGGCATCGTTTGATAAATAGAGTATGCTAGAAAATCCATCAGGGAATCCTATAGAGAGTCCCTAAAAGATGACAATATAAATAGTTACAAAGCCCTAATTAAAAGGGAAAAACAAGATATTACATAAATAGAAATCAAGAGAATATTTTATGCCTTACTAATTTCAATCCTAAAAAAATATGGAGGTAAATTATAACTCTTAAAACTAAAGAAAACAATGCAATATCCTTGAGATACTAGAATTCATATCTTAAGAAGATTTATGAATCCCATAATTGCATGGGAAATATTCAAAGCCTTATTAGAAAGGAAGAGGTTTTTACTTTGGAAGCTAGAGTTTGAGGTTAAACTACTTGCAAAAAGGAAAGATGAGGACATTGAAGGCTATCAATAAGAAATACTAATAATTGGAGTACATGTCCTCATCCTTCACATTCAAAAATTCTTCAATATCATAATCAAGCAAGGCTTCCCCAAATTGTGGAATCAAAGCCTCATTTTTCTTATTTTTAAAAAAGGGGATAAAAACAACCCTTTTAGTTATATGACCATTAGGATTATCCCTTTTTTAGCCAAGTTATATGGAATTATTTAGGAAAAGAAGACTATGCTCATGTGGTTAGAAATTAAGTGAAAATGGGATAATGGCTAGACGGGTTTTAGAAGCTAACATTCAACCATGGACCACCTAGTTATGCTTAAGATCATTGTAGAAAATTGTTGTAATAATAAAACCAATATACTATGTTGCTTCATTGACTCTAGGAAAGCATTTGATACAGTACATAGAATTAACCTTTGGAATGTATTAGAAGATATATAGGTTCCATCTAAGTTTAGAGTTTTTGCAATAATCTTGCATGATAATGTTACTGCTAATTTTAGGAACATTGAGCGTTGGTCAAAATAAATTAATTGTAATATAGGAGTTAAGAAAGGTTATCCCATGTCCCCAACCCTTTTTGGCATTTGCATTGA
>ML776805.1:207966-324081 GCA_009831015.1 Picea engelmannii
TCTGCTAAAACCTCTGACTACCCAAATTTAAGTTATAATAAACATCCACAAAAGTCTATGAAAAGATCTTGATTTTTATTAGAAAAGGTTTTTGATCATTTTTTCTACTCTTGTAACACTTAAAACCTACATTGAATCCTCCATTAATTGTTGTTTTCCTTTTAGTTATGGACTCATACATATTAGGTAACATGATATGTATCCCAAACTACAATATAAACCCCTCTATTTGGAATATTTCTCCTAAGAGTGAGATAGGAGCTTCATTCCAAGTTTTGGTGCATTAGGGAAGGATCTTCATGCCCAAGACATGCTTGAAGGTCAAAATTCATGGGCTTGGGCCCAAAAGAAAATACTTCTAAGGTTCATGTGCGATAAATAGGGCCCCATACCACAACAAAGGCCCTATGGAAGGACACTTTTTCCCATTGGTGGGGTATAACCTGAATTCTAAGGTTTAGCATACTAAGTAAGGGTCTCCCCACCCAAGACTTACTTTGAGGCCAAACTCGAGTGGCTCAATCCCTAAAGGAGTTACTTCTAAAGAACATGGGACATGCACAGTGTGACCCAAACTATGAGATGGGACTTGTGGAAGGAATCTTTGGCCTAATAGTGTAATATAATATTTTTTCTTAGGTTTAACACACTAGGGAAGGATTTATCTCCTAAGACATACTTCAGGGCCAAAATCTAGTGGCTTGGTATCTAAAGGAGATGATTTAAGTTTCAGGTCCATTAACATAGACCTATGCCATAATTCCAAACCTCTCACTTGAATATTTGACCTAAGATTAGGGTATTGACCTAATTCTAAGATTTGGTGCACTTGCAAAGGGTCTCCTTGGACAAGACATGATTTGGTGATAAAATCTAAGGATTGGTCCCTAAACAAGCTACTTCTAAGGAACATGGGCCATGAAGATAGCCCCAAACTACAAGAGAGGCCCTTTAAATGAAATATTTGGTTTATGAGTGGGATACATAATTGATTACGAGGTTCAACATACTAGGATGGGTCTCCTTGAGTACCAATGCATTCTAGTTCCTTGGGCCCTAAAGGAGTTAGTTAGAGGGCACATAGGGCATATATATGGAACGAATTGTAAGGTTTGGTTCACCATGCAAGGGTCTATTTTCCCAAGACATGCTTTAGGGACAAAATTTAGGGACTTAGGCCTATTGATCCACATTTTTTGATAAAATTTAGTACATACATGACCATCCTTAGTCTTTTTCCCATTTCAAATGTGGGTTGTGTATTAGGCTACTATCAAATTCCCAGGTCCACGGACCTACAAGCCCATGTATCTATACTTAGTCATTTTTCTTCTTTTTCAATCCCAACACTTACTCATTTTTCAAGCGATGCGGGAGTCCTGTTACGGGAGACCAACACATTCATGTCCTATAAATTCTCCATGTCCCTGTCCCACAATCACACAATACTCAGAATGACCCATATATCTCTACATCCTCAAAACTGCACCCTTTACCTTTTTCATACTTAGCCATTTATTTGAATGCGGATGCGAGACACCCGTCCCTTCCACTTACCTTTTTCCCTTCATTCTTGTGTCCCATAACCCGCAGTCATGCGTTCTAAAGAATGGCCCTTTCACTTTCGAGACCTGCATAATGAACTTTCCCATACTTGGTCTATTTTCTCATTGCGGATGCGAAATTCATTCCCTTTCACCTTTTTCATTCTCCATGTCTTGTGTCCCGTATCCCGCAATCTCCTGTTCACCATATTTCACTCTTCATTCCTCTTTTTGCACTTCCATACTTAACCATTTTCCATCTTCTATGACATCACATCACCATTTCCCGATCGCATTTATTTCTCCCCACCATGTCAGCCACTGCTTGTGTGAACATATTGTCGTTAATAAAGTGGCGAATATTTTGTAAAGCTTTGTAATAAATTATAAATCTCACCATGCAAGTGGAAAACTTTGAAATAAGAGTTATGGTGGTCAATAATCAAGGAAATACGTGGTAAATTAAATAAAGGACTAATATGACATGTTGTAAAATGTTATATCGACATTAGTGCCAACTATTGTTAAGAATAGAAAGCAGTGTAAATAATTTCAAGTAGGAGAAAAGAGTTGTATTGTGGAGATACGCTAAATACTCTCAGACGTGAATACTACGAGTTCCAGTGGTCACAGGCTTACAAGTGGTACAAAGCCTTCCCTCCTTTTGAGAAGAAAACAAACTAGGTCTGGACCTCGAGCATAGCTTTGGCTTATTGTGTTCTGAAGGTGACATATTTCAAAGAGCTAGTTCTTTGGTGTGTGGATAAATTTGATTCATAAAGGAGAATAATTCAGGTTCAAGGGAAACACCCTATATCCTTGGATCCTTTAGTTTTTTGAATAATTCTATGACTCTTGAATCCCACCATGCATTTCAAGGGTGAAGAAGCTAGTGAATTCCTTAAGGAACAAATAGGAGAAGAAGAGCTCCTTGAGAAATATTTGGTTGACACAAGAACTAATACCAATGCTGCCAAGATTGAGGTAAGTTCCTTAAAGTATCCCTACAAGGAATTTTCTTGTTTTTTTCCCCATGTAATTGGTTTGGAATCCATGACCTCTGTGCCAAAAATTATCATTTATATCCTCCACCTTTTTTTTCATTAATACGCCCTAATTGACTGGGGCCACGTTATTTCCAATGAAATTTCATTTCAACTAGGTGGTTTGAAAAGGAACCAAAATTATACATGAAATATTATTTGATCTTCTCTGTATCCTACTGTCGTGTTTTTGAAGACTTGTCGAGGGAAAGGAGTTTCGACTTCAGGGTGAAGCTAGTCTTTTCTTGATATCCATCCTTATGGAGATATAATATTATTTCTACCCAGTCCATAACAATTTTGTTTATGAATTTAAAAAATTAATCTTTGGTTCCAACACATCAAGATAGTCACTTAAGGCTGCCACCATTCTCTCAGAGAAAGGAATTTTTGAAACAATAGAGGATTTCAGTATCATAAAGTTATTATGTTTCCAAGAGAAACCCTTTCTAGTCCATTTCTATGTATCAGACAGACACTTTGTTATAGAAATATGTAGACAATACAAGTGTTGGGCTCATTTATTTAATGAGAAAATAAAAAAAGCAGTTCATCCCATTGACCTAGAAAGTCAGAGAATTTATTGTAAATAATATCTCTCATTTGGATGAACTTGTAGGTTAATTTGTCCAACTTGGCCTGACTGAAGTTGAATGCATTAAGGGTTTTGACCCTAATTATTTCTCCATATATGTCCCTGGTGGAATATTCTTCATATTTCAATAAGTCTGAATAATTTAAAGAAGGAAGAGGGAACAATTTAAAGCTCCCCGAGACTTCAGTTGATGAAGCCCTAAATGATGTAGAAGAGTTAGTTAGCACTGATGAGTGTTATCGACAAAAAGGCACAGAAGTAACAAATAAAAACCCCAATTCCCCCACTTTTTCACAAAGAAGTACCCCAGCAAAAAAAAACCAAGGAGTAGTCATTTGGAAATGAGTAAAACATATGTCGAAAAAGTAGATGATGGCAGTGACAAGAAACCTACGAAGAAAAATATTGAAAAAACCCATGTTTTACATACCTCTTCTAAAAAAAAAGAGAGAAACCCAAAAAACATGACTAGAAGTACATGAAATTCAAGAAATTCCTCGGGCAATGGATGTAGATGAAATTATTGAAGAACCCAACTGGTCAGAACAATGACTGCTAGAAACCCAAGAAATTGTTGAGCCTCTAGTCACTCAAGAACCAGAAATATTTGAAGAAGAGTATGTAACACTTCAACATGATGCCTACAATTGAAATTCCAAGAAAATGTTAATAGAGAAGGTAAACATGAAAAATAAGAAAGTATTTGAAAAATGGAAATCGAAAATTGATTTCCATGGGGTTGCACCTTCAAATATTGTACAGTTTCATGAGGCAACTAGAGGAGCATTAAAGGAATCCATCTGTAATATAGAAAAAAGAAAAAATATTTTTAAAGGAAAAAATAAAGGAATTAGAGACAACCTTGATTCTAAAACCATTGTTTGTTGAGCCATTAACCATAATTCAGCTAGCACTTACCCTATAGGATTTCCCAGAAAGTAGCAATAAGTTGAAAGGTTCATCTAGTTTATTGTTAGCAGTAAGAAAGTATGTTGGAGATGGAATTAAAAAATAATAGATTTGATCCAAGAAATATGGGAGCTTACACAGAGCTCCACTAGATTTTCAACGAGCATTATGCATTTCAAATAATATCTCCAAAAAGATATAGAAAACGACAAAGGTTTTTACAAGGATGTTGTGGGAACATTTTCGACTAAAATTTCAAGTTTAAGTGACACCCACAGAAGAGAACGTAATTTTCCCTCTAATATTCGGATGAAACAAATCAATGCTTGTTGGTTGAAAATAATTTAAATTTTAAGAGAAATGCTAAATGAGCTATATGTTGTGAAAAGTAAAAGAGGTGACATTTTCTTAAAATTTGTTGATCTCACAAAGGAACTCGACGGCCCAAATTTATTAATGGATACACCGCTTTTATTTAAAGAGAAATTACTAGAACTTGAAGCATTAAAAGTTTCATGGGTGAGTGAGTTCATCGGTTCAATAGAATTCTCTTAAGATGAAGTTGAAAGGTGGCTAGTCCGATATATTAACAAGAATGATGACATTGACAACACATTGCACCAATTGAGTATTGACCTAAGATAAATGGAGAATGATTTGTTCTAGATAAAGACCAAACATGAGGTCATGGTGGCCCTAATGAAGGAATACATAAAAGAGTGGCTAAGAAAATCCCTAATCAAGATCACCAAGACAGATCAACATGAAGATGTTACAACAATTATACCACCTCCAACCCAATAAACATATACAAAAGAAGCATAAACAAGAAAGTAAAGGTTCAAAATATTTCCATCACAATGAGTCAATTAGAAACCATATTCTCTTCCTTTCTATCCTTTCTTATACAATCATTTGTCATATTTCCTTTCCACTCCCAGTAATATTTGAAACCTAAGGATGATCTTTGACAATTTTTCTTGTGTCTTCTAGGTCTTTTTCATTTCATGGTCTGCGGGAGCCCCATCCCAGTCCTCTTTGAAGGAAAAATGCAATCTTTTATTTGTAATCAAATACAAAACTCTTTGTTTATTTAAAGACATCTATTATTTTTTAGGTTCCCAAAGAACTAATTTGGGACATAACATTATTTATATCTCAAGACTTTGAATTTAAGCATGAGATTTCATATGCATGTCTATCGGAATATTATATGTGTTTAATGAAATGATCATTTAAAGTCCTTTGTCATATGTGGTCCATACTTTATATTCACTTTCACTGAATATTGTGTTATACTCTGATGAATGTTGTGATGGAAATGTCGTCTTATTTTACTGCATACTCTTTTGGTTTATAATATTGTAACATATATTTTAAATATGTAATTTCTACAAGATACCTAGTACTTTCTCAGGTGTTCTTTGCATTTGAAGATACCACCTCTTTAAAAATGAAAGGGGGTTTATCCTCGTGAGGTTGACTCAAAGATTGTAAGACAATCTTTATTTTCAACAAGGTCCTAAAATAACTCAATTCTAAAGAATGTGGACCATGATTAGGGACCTAAACCATGAGATAGGCCTTCTAGATAGTATATTTTCCCAGGGGTGAGATACAAGCATGATTATAGGGTTTTTCACACTAGGGAAGGGTCTCCTCCACAAAACATACTTTAGGGAAAATAATGTAATGGTTTGGGCACCAAAGGAGATACTTTTAAGGCATATGGGCTATAAATGAGGACCCCAACCATGATATAAATCCTCTTAATTGAATCTTCAGTCTTAGAGTGGGATATGCTCTTGATCATGGTTCATCACACCAAGGAAGGTTGTATATCCTAGTCTAAGACATCAAGGATGAAATTTGGTGGCATGGGCCCTAAACAAGATACTTAAAAGGAACATAGGCCATGAACATGGACCTAAAGCGCAAGACTTTCCCTTCAAATGGAATATTTTTCCTAAGAAGATTTGGCACAATAGGAGGGGTCTCCTCCCCCAAAACATGCTTCATAGCCAAAATTTAGGGGCTTGTGATATGAAATGGAGCTAAACCCAGGTATGGTTGTAAGACTAGATACCTAGGAGATTAACTCGACAACTTATGAAGGTTGGAAAACATTGTAAAATGAATCAAATGTAAAATTTGAATGAGACAAATGTTAGAGGAAAAAAAAATTAAATGAAAAGAAAAAAATAGGAGAGGAGAGGAGAGAAAGGTTGAGGAATGGGAAATGAAGGGTCATCTATGTTGGCCTTTACCTTCCCCCAAATCTCCCTATTTATTCCTTCACTGTCACTCTCAATGGGTCTTTTGGCCAAAAAAGGAAGAGGCATAGAGAGATATGAAAGCATTGTAACCCAAGATTGTTGGAATGAAAGACTAAGCCCCATTCAAATTTGGTTTTCCAGGGTATCAAAATATCCTTATTTAAAACATCTTTCAATAATTTTTTGTTGTATAATTTATGTGTGAGGTATATGATCCTCTTATTCACATTTTTAGTGTTGTTTCATGTGTGTTAATGGTTGTTAGTCAAGCTTCATTTTAATAGAATCCTATGAAAGTTTCAAAATGAGAGGATTTTAATGGTTGTCTACAATTTTTTCATGCCATTTAATTGGTTAATTAAAATAGCTATATGACACCCACCATCCATTCAATTGTTTGTAGAGATCAATGGCTCTCAATATTTATTTGTTGCAAGTGTGTAGTTAAAAAATATAATTCAATCCCTAGTATTCAGTAATTAGAACCTATCTCTCCCTATTTAGGCCATTGGACAACTACCTATCTTTTTTCTCTTCCTTGGAGGTTGTACACATTCTATATCTCTCTGTCAAATTCTTGTTTGTGGGTGAATTCTTCCTTCCTTGGACTATGATTTCATCCCCTAGGACAATTTCTCATAGCTAGGTCAATTCCCCCTTTCTTGTATGACTCAACTCAACCTAGTGGATTATTCATTTCCTAAATAGACCTCTCACTCATTTGGTTTACTTTTCCATTTCCTAGTCACCCCTTGTTATTCCTTGATTTGGTGAAAATATCAACTGATGTAGAACCTTCAGTTCAAGAAAGAACAACCCTGTGAATTCTCTAGGATTGGTCCAAGGCCATAGTGTAGTGAACAAATGTGCACTATAGCTGGGTATTATGCGTTGTAACTAGGTATTAATTTTGTATATTAGAGAATTCCTAAAATGTTCATTTTCCATAATATATTGTATGCATTGTGTAGTGAACAAATGTGCACTATAGCTGGGTATTATGCGTTGTAACTAGGTATTAATTTTTTATATTAGAGAGTTCCTAAAATGTTCATTTTCCATAATATATTGTATGCATTAAGTTGGACATCCATGCATCCATGGGAACAATTATGGTGCAATCAATGGGGTAATGGTACAAAATGAAATGTATAATTTTATGAAGGGTGCCATTTTTTGAGGTGTTCCATGCCAATTTGTGTTATTAGCTAATTGATGCTACAATAAATATACACGTTCATGGTTATGGCCATATATCCATATTCTGCAGGAAGAGAATGTGACTACTACTCAGAAACAATCTATATATGAAACTAAGTTACACTCAATAAGAAATAATGTAGCAGGAAATCAATCTCTCTCATGTTGTTCTGAAAATTGCCTTATATGAAGTCATATAATCCATTGTTTGCAAGTGCAAAAGATAATAGTTCCTCAAAGGAAATGGGCATATTTCCAAAATTTATGTAATATATTACTAGTATTCCCTATAATATAGAATTTCATGTGTGTTGAGATAGTTTTGATAGCGATACTTGTATGCCTCGATTGTTACACTACAATCATAAAGTTATTCGATGATGATTGAAATATCTTCCCACTAAAATGATACTTGGGAAAAGGAGTCTATCTGTCGAGGGAAAGAAAATGACTTTGTTCAAAATCAACTTGAAGAAGACAAATCTCTTATACTTTGTATAAATTGGCCACTAAAACTCACCAAAAAGCACATATTTAGATTCCCATCACCTTGTGGTTGAGTCAAGAGTCCTTTGAATATCACCACATGGAGAAAACTAATCATTTAGTTGGTCGTTGGAGCATATTCCCAATGTCTTGTATTCCAACTAAAATGTTGACACTGAGAATTAAGGATTTTTTCCATAGCATTGTTATATGAGTACTTGTATGTGGGTTACATAGAAAAGGATTCAGTCAATCATTCATAGTAGAGGCTACAAAGAGAATAAAAAGGAGGAACATATATCCTTATATAGGATAGAGATTTCCATGGACTCAAACATAGACATTGCAGAAGTAATCTTTGGCTCTAAAATGGGATATGAACCTAATTTTAGGGTTTGGCACAGTAGGGATAGGTCTCATAGTCCAAGATATCCTTTGACACTAAAAAATAGTGGCTTGGACCAAAAATTATAGTTCTAAGGCACATGGGCCATGCATAGGTCCCTCAACCATTCCAAACATAACCTTTGTCTCGTGAGTGAGATATGGGTTTGATTTCAAAGTTTAGCACACGAGTGTTTGGTTGCCTCACCAATGACATGACTTAGATCCAAGAGTCGATGACTTAGGAACTCTACACTACTTCTAAGGCTCATGGGCCATACACAAGGCCTTGATAATTACAAAATCACTCCATAAGGAAGCTTATCTCACAAGTGGCATATAAGCTTTATTTTGAGGATTGACACATTGTGGATGGGTATCCTCATCTAATAAAGGGTTTAAAGACAAAAACTATGATGATAGGTCGTATGCATTACTTTTAGATATTATGGACCAATCACTCAGATTCTATGATGACACAAGACCTATGGAAAGAATGTTTACTTGATCGGTGGAATATGAGCCTCACTATGAGGTTTGGTGCACCAAGGATGGATATTCTATCCAAGGACATCATTTGGAGCTAATAACTAGGAGCTTGAGCTTTAAATAGTACCTCTAGGGATTATGTGCCATGCATTGTTCCCTAAAATATGACACAATCCCTCCAAAATGAATCATTCTCTTGTGAATATGATATTTCCATGATTTCAAGGTTTGGCACACCAATGATGATGAGCCTCCTATCCATTACATGAGTTGAGGCCAAAAATAAGGGTCATAGGCACTAAATTTTTCTTCTATGGCCCAAGGAAAATGAACAAGGACTTATAGCATTACATAATCTCTTATGAAGGAATATTTGGACCATCAGTCGCATACCAGTCACATTTTGAGATTTGGACCACCAAATATGTGTTTCTTAGATCAACACAGGCTTTAAAGATGATAGCAAGAGGATTAGGCCCTAAATGCTACCTTTGTGGATAACTAGTCATGCACAACCTCTAACTAAACTAAGATGCTAAAAAATATGCAAGGTCTCCCAAAAGTTTACCTAATAAGATTTATAAAAAATCACACAATTTTATAAATCACTAAAATTCAATAATAGCTAACATAAACTAATAAACCTTGTAAAATGTAGATTATGAACTTAATAAAAAATATTACATTCTCCATATAACCATAAACTATTAGCAACCATAATATTGAACATGTACTATTTTAACGTGAAAAGGGCCTCTATACTATTTTTTTATTAAACATTGTAATGTGAGAAGAAAGGAGACTTTGTGCAAAATAATTATTACTCTACACAATGTTGTTGAATTTTCACTATGCTAGGCTCAAGCATGAGGTTTATTTCATTTTAGCATTTACTTGAACCATGAACAAATGTAGCTACACAATTTACAAGTCCTGCAATAACCAATATCACAAGAAGAATAACCATGCACAAGAACACAAGAAAAATCCCGGGAAAACCCTTCTCAACAAGGGAGAAAAACCCAACAATCCTTTGCTATATTCTCAAGAGAAGATCCTCCAACCATGAAACCCTAATGCATGCAAGAGAGTGCTCTACTACCTTGAAAATTGCGCTCAAGAGAGGTGCACACTTCATCCCTAGAAATGTACTTGCTGAAATTTCAAATGACAAGTGACTTGTGTGTTTCCTCAATGGGGAAATCACCTTTATTACGCCGAAAGGCGTACACCTATTGACAATAGGCAGATTTAATAGGGGTTTAGTGCTTAATAATTTTTCTATGGACAGGATTAAATATGGCTGGAATATTCTTAGTAGTCACACAAAATAAATGGTTGTGATTTCAATCATTAACTTCCTAGCTATTATAAAGACATCCGTTTATGTGTTTACTTTTTTACATTTACCTAATCATATTTAAAAATTACTTTGATAGCTAACTGATTGCCACGTAAGTGATTAACAAAAATTAAAATATTAACACCAAATAAATGAAGCTCAACCGTTTATTTGTTAATCAATAATAAAATTTAATATATTCTTTTAAGAATTTTTTTCATCTTATCAGCCTTTCGGCGTTGATCAACCACAATTATGTGGCTGTGCTAGTTTATACTACAATGGACAGACCAAAAGTGGTGTCTATTGGCACAACAGGGCTGACCTCAATAACTCAAAAAATAATTAATTATTACAATAAACATTAATTATATTTCACATATGGTGGATCCAACCTGTACCCTTTACATCACAATTAGGGTTACAGGTAAATCTTACTCTTAGACAATATAGCAAGGGATCCACACGTCCACTAGTGCTCAGCCACTAGGGACACGTCCACCTGTGCTCAGCCACAGGGACATCCTACTCAACAGATCTGTATCTCACTGATTCCACAGGAGAATCATCTGGAGTACCATCTCAAGCCTGACTCAACTAAGTCCACAAGGAAAGAGACCACATGTCATAACAACTCAGTCCAGAGTTTGACCCACACCCATCACATGGGCAGCTTCACCCCACACAGGGGTACACATCATCTCATCTCAATCCAGAGAGGAATGACACACCCATCTCATGGGCATCCTCACCCCACACAGGGGCATACATCATCTCATCTTAGTCCAAAGAGGAAAAAAACACCCATCTCATGAGCATCCTCACCCCACACAGAGGCATACATCGTCTCATCTCAATCCAGAGAGGAACGACACACCAATTTCATGGGCACACCCAACACATGGGCTCTCTCACAGGTCAAATCAACTCAGTCTCAGAGGAGAACGTGTCCTGGAGGATGTCTCAAGAAGTTGTAATCATAAACACTCCCTCTCATCTAGGGAGTCATTCTCCACCAGGCCAAGTCTCTCACGGAAGTACTCGAAATTCGTCTTGACAAGCAGTTTGGTGAAGATATCTGCAATCTACTCATGTGTAGGAAGGTACTACACGTGTATTGCTTTCCTCTGCACCATGTCTCTGATATAATGATATTTTATCTCAATGTGTTTCGATTTATTATGAAACACGGATTTCTCATAGAGCTTCAAACAGTTCTGGTTATCACAATGAATAATAGTAGAATCCATCTCATGATGAAATAAATTTTTTAGGACCTTGTGAAGCCACACTGCTTCGCGGACTGCCACACTCAACACTATATACTCTGTTTCTATGGTACTCAAGGCCATAGACCTATTTTTCCTACTACACCAGGAAACCATGGCAGACCCCAAGGTAAAACAACAACTGTATGTGCTCTTCCGGTCCACTGCACTCCCTGCCCAATCTGCATAGGCATATCCCTGCAAAATTATGTCTACACTGGAGGCATATCTCATGCCATATCCAACTGTTCCTCGTAGATATCTCCATACATGATTCACTGCTATCCAGTGAGTCTATCTCAGCTGACTCATGAACTGACTAAGTACATTCACTACATAGAATATATCAGGTCTAGTGTTAACCAAATACATCAAAGATCCAATCATTTTTCGGTATAAATGTGGATCAATCTCTCTTGAATCAGTAGAAGCATCGTTCATTTTCTTCAAATCCATCACCATCGATGTAGGCATGGATTTGCAGCCTGTCATACTGAACTTATTCAATATCTCTACTGTATATTTTCCTTGACTCAGGAAATTCTCATCAGTCCTTTGCCATACTTCTAGTCCCAAGAAGTAGTGCATCATACCCAGGTCCTTCATCTCGAATTCAAAAGTCAATGCTCGCTTTCATTCAACAATAAGTCTTTCTGAACCGGTGAGGAATAATTCATCCACATACAGGACCAAGATCAAGCACTTGTCACCAACAATATGATAATATAGGTTTGGATCAAAAACACTCTTTCTAAAGCCCAAACTCATCAAGAATCCATCCATCTTCTCGTACCAAGCACGAGGTGCCTACTTTAGTCCATACAAGTCTTTCTTCAACATGCACACATAAGATTTCTCGTCGTGTATCATGAATCCCTCTGGCTTCTCAATGTAAACTTCTTCCTCAATATCACCATTGAGAAAGTCTGTCTTTACATCCATCTGATGTAGTTTCCAACCCATGGATGAAGCTAGTGCAATGATAGTATGGATGGAAGTGTATTAGGTGACTGGAGAAAATGTCTCCTCATAATCAATTCCCTCCACCTGTGAGAATCCTCTAGCTACAAATCTCGCTTTGTTTTTCTCGACACTTCCATCAACTGCATGCTTGATTTTATAGATCCACTTGGAAGTTACTACAGACTTCCCTTCTGGTCTTGGAACAATATCCCACACACCATTCTTCAAGATGGAATGATACTCTTCTACCATTGCATCTTGCCATACCTGCTGACCTGTTGCTTCTCCATGACAAGAAGGCTCAGTATCAATGATGTGGCTCATGGCTGAAAAATAGCTCGAAAATCTCTTTGGTCTCTTGCTCTCTCAGAATGTGCCTTGAGGAGATGCATATCCCTCTACCTCATGCAGAGTTTGTCGAGCCCATGAAGGTCTTTTATGGCCTACTGCAATGTCTCTGGGAACATCAACTGGAGCAATTAGATCAACTGGAACAACTGGATCAACTAGAATAATGGTTGTCTCCCTCTGAACTGTTGAAGGGGAGAAGGTATTGTCTCTTCCTTCTTCTTGAATAGTTTGACTCCCTCTGAAGTCTAAAGGATAGATATCTTCCTTTTATCGTTTTCTTAACTTGGAGGCATCTCATGTCTTCTCATGTCTTCTCATGTCCTCTATTGAATCTACAATACTTTGTTGGTCTCTTGTATTAGGATAATAATCAACCAAAAAAATTTGGACTCTCGTACTAGGGATAATGGTCCAAGACAAGAGGGCTCCCACACCAGGGATAATACCCTTCATTATTAGAATGCAAGCAACTACAGGTTAATCAAATAAGGAAAGTAGTACAAAAACTTACCCTAGTATACAATCGTGCTCAATATTGTATTTGGTCTTATAGGAAGAAATCCTCATTTCTCATGTCTTCATCTTTCTGAGGTGGGTTTGGATCCATGTCAGCAGTGGAAGCATATTGTCTTTATCTCTTCCTGGTAGGACAATTTATTGCAATGTGTCCATACTTGTCACATCTGAAGCACTAGATCTTTGACATGTCTTTTCTTTGATCATAACCTGAAGTTGATGAAGTCTTATCGTGTAATGTCCCATTCTCCCTAGGCAATCAGAATACCGTGGTGGTTTACATAGTTTCCCGTAAACCACTAGATGGATGAGTTAGGGAAATGATATTGGTAAAGTCACTTTCGAATTATAAAGTGAAAACTTAGGAAAAGTGAGTTTATTAATATTAAACCCCTCTTTGAGGGTATTTCTCTCCAATTATTAATTAAATGGATATTTTAATGGAGAAAAAGAAAAGTGAAAGAACAAAAGGACAGTTGAAGGTGGGAAAAGGTATTGTTAGATATTCATTTCAAAATTGAGTTTTGGGGAGATGAGCTCGGTGAGCAAACGAGGGTTTCAGCTGGAAACCCATTCGGCACTCGGATTCGGTAGTGAAACTATCTGTCCTAGCCGGGAGATTGGAGAAGCCATTCTGGATTTTCATTTGCAGATATTGGCAGTGTGATTCGAATATCTTCATTGAGGAAAGAATTTGTTGCAGATTTGGGAGGAAAGGGCGATTTTGGGTGTGTGGACACGTTTCTGTGTGGAGGCCGAGTTTCTCCTTGTTGGGGCCGAGTTCCCTCTACCTAGGAGAATTCCCTTGCAGCTGGGCAGATATATTTGTTGAGGCAGCGTCATTTCCCTGGGGGGCTGCGTGTTATCCATGCTGGTCGTGTTTCCATCCAAGGTGTTGTGTATTCAGTGATTGGGGCTGCCTGGGGGACAAGAGAGGAGTGTGTTGTTGGTTTGACCACTGTTGGGTGACTATACAATGCTGCATGAGTGGGATAAGGTTGAGAGGTAGCTGTTGGATCGACCCATTAGTTGGCTGAGCAGTGTATTCAGGGGCCGACCCCTTCTATCAAAATGTGGGACAGACATGGCATCCCTTCATTGTTGGGCGTAAGTGAAGTTTCTAGTCACATATATCAGTCATCCCTTCGTTGAGAGAGGTATTCACACCTCCATTTTGTTATCATTAATTCAGAAATTTTATTTAATAAAGAACAGTCAACATTTGGTGAATTTGCTCAATTAAATGTGGTTGTTTGTCACCATTATTTTATGGGTTTTGTTAATGTCAAAATACTACACTTAGCACTTCATTGGGGAGGTATAAGGGGTTCACAAAACCAATAGACAACAAACAAAACAAGGGAATATATCGTTGTCCAATTAAAATTTATCTATAGCAGGCAAATACAGAAGCATGCAAAGTGTTTGACGAAAGTCCAACACCAAAATAAAGTAGTCTTTTCCACTTTTACAACTTAGAATATTTTAGTGGTATTAGAGAATGATCTTGGCCAGTTGTGGGCGACGTTGATGACTAAGGAAGGGCTGCAAAACATCACTTATAGGCGCATAAGGTATAGACGCGTAGAGGGCAGAGAAGAAGAAATGGAGGACACTCCAGGGAAAAATGCAAATCTGACAGAGGACAGAGAAGATGGTTTGATCAAAGGGCTTATGAAAGCCTTACAGGATATTGCAGAGGGCTAGAGAGAGACCCGAGAGTTCATGGGAAGAATCACAGATTATGCTCTAGGGAGTAAGCATGGTGAAGAAAGGGGGGAGAGCAGCAAGAGAGGGCAGCTGGAAGAAGGGGGAAACACACACAAACCTCATATTGAGGTGATCACTTCCAAGACCAACCCTCAGAACCGCCCTCATGACTACAGTGAGATTCCTAGGTCTACCATGCCAAAGTTCTTAGGACCACCGAAGACAGGTACAAGAGGGAAGGTAGAGCAGGACGAGCCATTAGCAACTTATTTCCAGGAGTATAAGGCCATGGATCCAAATTTGAGAGAAGCTATGACTTTTGTCGATTTTTGTAGCTTCAAGGGGAGAAACAGACCGAGGTTCTTCAACAGGGGTCCCACGTAGAACTACGAGTTGCAGCGCATAGTGGGCAAACTCACTTTACCATACTTCGATGGGACGTCGAAGTGCACTGCACGAGCTTGGGTGCAGAAGCTTGACACCTACTTCCAGTTGAACCCCATGGCGGAGACCGATGCCATTAAGTTGGCAACATTACACTTGGAGGGTGAGGCATAGGACTGGTGGTACCACGGGATGTCCACTCTGGGACATGCCCACATTGTCACCTATGCTAAGTTTACAGGGAGACTGATGCATAGATTTGATAGGAGAGATCCCGAGTTGTCTTTCAGAGACTTGGCACAGTTGAAACAAACTGGTTTGGCAGAGGCCTTTATATCATATTTCCAGAGGATATCAGTGATCATCACCGATATCTCTGAGGCCCGATTGGTGATGTTTTCATAGAGGGGCTAACCAAGCCACTTCGAGGATGGGTGAAGGCTTATAAGCCTACTTCACTACAGGATGCAGTTAACAGAGCTAGAGACCTACAGGAGTTAGTACCCAAGCCCAAGTTCACCCCATGACCAAAGTTCCCCATGAAGTTCAATGACAGGGGACCACCACAGAGGGATGGCACAGGACAGCAGCAGAGAAACTAGGCAGGACAACCACAGAGGAACTGGACAAGCAGGAACAGGATGGATGATGCTACCAGGTAGGATCTAAGGAGGAGGAAGTTGTGTTTCAGTTGCTAGGAACCATGGGTACCAGGTCACAGGTGTGTAGGAAAGGCCAAGGTACACTACATAGAGGTCTTCTCAGATAGCGGGGAGGATGAGGAGATAGGAGAACAGGGAGAGGAGGAGGACCCACTGATGGCAGAGGCAAAGCAGGCATTGATGGAGAATCAGGGGACTATAGCATCACTCTCAGGGATCCCCAGGTTTCATACCTTCAGGATGAGGGGAGGAGTACAGGGACACAGAGTAACGGTGTTGGTGGATGGTGGGGCATCCCACAATTTTATCGATGCTTCATTGGTAGAGCGGAAGGGCATTACCACCGAAGCCTTTGAGGTATTTTCAATGATCATACCAGGGGAGAACACCCTAAACTGTACTAGATACGTCCCACAGATGACATTGAGCCTAGGGAACTACACCATTACCGATAACTTCTTCGTGGTGAAGGTGCCTGACACCAATGTGGTATTGGGAGTTCAGTGGTTATACTCCCTAGGGAAGTACTCCACTAACTACCAGACTATGGAGATGGAGTTCCAGGGACAGGATGGCAAGAGAGTGATTTTGAGGGGCATGAACACTTACCCTCCCAAGGTAGTGACCGCAAAGAAGATGGAGGCAATGATGAGACAGGACGATATTGCATGGGTTGCAGAGTTTCAGATTTCAGTGCAGAAGCCTAAGGGCAGGGAGCCCAATTTTTCGAGAGAGATAAAGGCCTTGCTTAAGAAGCACCAGAAGGTATTTGGTGATATACCTTTAGGTAGGCCTCTAGACAGGGGCTTTGATCACACCATCGAGTTAGAGGAGGGTACGGGAGCAATGATTACCACCCCGTATAGGCACCCCAAGGCCTATAAGGATGAGATCGAAAAGACCATCAAGGAGCTATTGGCGATGGGCCACATCAGACCGAGTTTGAGTCCTTTCGCTTCTTCTGTAGTGCTGGTAAAGAAGAAATATGGGACCCTCAAAATGTGCATTGATTACCGAGCCCTCAACAAGAGGACCATCAAGAACAGGTACCCTATACCCCGGATTGATGAGTTGATGGATGAGTTGAGAGGGGCCAAATACTTTTCAAAGATTGATCTACGGTCGGGCTATCATCAGATCAGGATGCGAGAGGGGGATGAGTACAAGAAAGCCTTCAGGTGCCACTATGGGCACTATGAGTTCTTGGTGATGCTTTTTGGGCTAACCAATGCCCTGGCCACATTCTAGTCCTGCATGAACCACACGTTTAGCAAGCAGCTCAGGAAGTATTTGTTGGTTTTTTTTTATGACATTTTGGTCTACAACCGCACTTGGGAGGAACACCTCCAACATCCAAATGAGGTGATGGGAATATTGGACAAACAAGAGTTGTATGCGAAGTTGTCCAAATGTGAGTTTGGGTTGACAGAGATGCCCTATTTGGGGCATGTGATTGGAGCTCAGGGAGTGCAGGTACACTGGGACAAGATCCAAGCGATTCATGATTGGCCTCCGTCGAGGAACACTACAGAGTTAAAAAGATTCATGGGCTTGTGCACTTACTACCAGAGGTATGTGAAGTGTTTTTCTCAGTTGACAGCCCCACTGACAGATTTGACCAAGAAGGGGGCCTTTGAGTGGACAGATGAGGCACAGGTAGTCTTCGACAGAATCAAGGACATCATGAGTTCGTGCCCCGTCTTAGATTTTTCGGACTTTACCCAACCCTTTGTGTTGGAGTATGATGCATCAGGAGTGGGTATTGGAGTCGTGCTTATGCAGAGGAATCATCCCATAGATTTTGAGAGTCGGAAGCTTAGAGATTACGAGAAGCTCTACTCTATTTATGATAAAGAGATGTTGGCCATCATGCATGCATTGGCCAAATTATGGCACTATTTAGTGGGCAACAGGTTCAAGGTCAAGACGGATCACAACAGCCTCCAATTCTTCTTGGAGCAGAAGGATTTGAATGACAGAAAATAGAAGTGGGTGAGTAAGATCCAGGCCTATGATTTTGAGATCGAGTATGTGAAGGGGAAGAACAATGTGGTAGTCGACGATCTTTCTAGGATGCCCCCTACTCTATCCTTGATGGACATATCGGAAGACTGGAAGAGTATTCTACTGGTAGAATATTCCAAGAACAAGTTTTCTTGCGAGGTTTTGGATGGGCAGGTTATAGATGACAGGTACAGAGTGGTGGATGATGTCATCTACTACAAAAACCGAATTTATTTGGTTCTTGGTTCGCACATCAGGCAGAAGATCATGCAGGCATCCCATGACTCACCGTTAGCAGGACACCAGGGGTTCCTAAAGACTTACAGGCAGGTCCAGGAGAGGTTCACTTGGAAGAACCTCAAGGGAGACATACTGAAGCACGTTCAGGAGTGTGGAGTTTGCCAGCAGAACAAGGGGGAGCACACCCATCCGGTAGGATTATTACAGCCATTGCCCATTCCAGATCAGAAATGGGAACGCATCTCCATGGATTTCATCACTGGGTTACCTAGGGTGCAGGGGAAGGATTGAATTTATGTCGTGGTGGATAGGCTCACCAAGTTTGCCCACTTCTTCGCTATTCCTTCGGACTATTCAGCAGCACAGGTGGTTGAGCTATTCTTCAGGGAGATTTTCCGTTTGCATGGGTTGCCCAAAACCATCGTCAGCGATAGAGACAACAGGTTCATGGGAGGCTTTTGGCAGGATATTTTCAGGTTGGTAGGTACCGAGTTGACACTGAGCACTAGTTACCACCCGCAGGCTGACGGACAGACAGAGATCGTGAACAAGTGGGTGGAAGGTTATTTGCGGAATTACATTTCTGGGCAACAGAGAGCTTGGGTGAAGTGGTTACACCTAGGGGAGTACTGTTACAACACCACCCATCACATGTCCATTGGCATGACCCCTTTTCGGGCACTCTACGGCTACGAGGCTATGACCTTTGCAGATGTTGTATTCGGTGACAGTAGGGCACCAAAGGCCAGAGATTGGATACAGGACAGCCAAGATATTTTGAGAGCTTTGAAGGAGAACATGAGGGTGGCCCAGAATCAGCAGAAGATGTATGCGGACAGGCACAAAACCGAGTGCTCATTCGAGGTGGGAGATTTAGTGTTCCTGCGACTACAACCATACCGACAATCTTCATTGAAGCAGAAGGGGGTCGAGAAGCTCAAACCTCGCTACTATGGGCCTTACAAGATAACTCGGAAGGTGGGGCAGGTTGCATACGAACTTGAGCTACCTGAGGGGAGAAAGATTCACAACGTGTTTCACGTATCGTGCCTTAAGAAGGTAATAGGACAACAGGTGGTTGCCTCACATGAGTTACCCCCTCTGGATGACGAGGGACGGTTGACCACAATCCCCGAATAGATTCTACAGGTACGGGAGAGGAAGCTCCGTAACAGGGTGGTCAGGGAATTTTTGGTGAAATGGAAGGATCTACCTGTGGAGGATGCTACTTGGGAAAACGAGCAGGTGTTACAGTTTCCAGGTTTGAAGTTGCTTGAGGACAAGCAAATTTGGGCGGGGAGGACTGTAATGTCCCATTCTCCCTAGGCAGTCAGAATACCGTGGTGGTTTACACAGTTTCCCATAAACCACTAGACGGATGAGTTAGGGAAATGATGTTGGTAAAGTCACTTTCGAATTATAAAGTGAAAACTTAGGAAAAGTGAGTTTATTAATATTAAACCCCTCTTTGAGGGTATTTCTCTCCAATTATTAATTAAATGGTTATTTTAATGGAGAAAAAGAAAAGTGAAAGAACAAAAGGACGGTTGAAGGTGGAAAAAGGTATTGTTGACTATTCAATTCAAAATTGAGTTTTGGGGAGACGAGCTCGGTGAGAAAATGAGGGTTTCAGTTGGAAACCCATTCGACACTCGGATTCGGCAATGAAACTATCTGTCCTAGCCGAGAGATTGGAGAAGCCATTCAGGCTTTTCATTTGCAGATATTGGCAGTGTGATTTGAAGATCTTCATTGAGGAAAGAATTTGCTACAGATTTGGGAGGAAAGGGCGATTTTGGGTGTGTGGCCACGTTTCTGGAGTGTGGAGGCCGAGTTGCTCCTTGTTGGGGCCGAGTTCCCTCTACCTGGGCAAATTCCGTTGCAGCTGGGCGGATATATTTGTTGAGGCAACATCATTTCCCTGGGGGGCTGCGTGTTATCCATGCTGGCCGTGTTTCCATCCAAGGTGTTGTGTATTCAGTGATTGGGGCTGCGTGGGGGACAAGAGAGGAGTGTGTTGTTGGTTCGACCACTGCTGGGTAACTATACAATGCTGCACAAGTGGGATAAGGTTGAGAGGTAGTTGTTGGATCGACCCATTAGTTGGTTGAGAAGTGTATTCAGGGGTCGACCCCTTCTATCAAAATGTGGGATAGACATGGCATCCCTTCATTGTTGGGCGTAAGTGAAGTTTCTAGTCACATATATCAGTCATCCCTTCGTTGAGAGAGGTATTCACACCTCCATTTTGTTATCATTAATTCAACAATTTTATTTAATAAAGAACAGTCAACATTTGGTGAATTTGCTCAATTAAATGTGGTTGTTTGTCACCATTATTTTATGGGTTTTGTTAAATTTGTCAAAATACTACACTTAGCACTTCATTTGGGAGGTATAAGGGGTTCAAAAAACCAATAGACAACAAACAAAACAAGGGAATATATTGTTGTCCAATTAAAATTCATCTACAACAGGAAAATACAGAAGCATGCAAAATGTTTGACGAAAGTCCAACACCAAAATAAAGTAGTCTTTCCCACTTTTACAACTTAGAATGTTTCATATCGTCTTTGAATGTTTACTTGAAGTTTCTTTTATTTCTTCCTGCTTTCTTTGTATTAAGTGCAAGAGCATGATTGTCATCATGAGGGGACTCTTCCACTCCTCTAGCTACAAGTCTAATTTCTTCTTGGGTATAGTTTGTCCATAGACGATCAAAAGTAGGTAGTTGTTCTCTACCACTGATACTCTGAAGAAATGCTTCCCAATGTTTTGGAAGATTATTGAGAGTGTTAAAAACAAGTTCTTTGTCTGATATGATTTCTCTAATGGCACATAGTGGATATTTGATCTCTGACATCTTCATAAAGAATATAGAAACAATGTCACCTTTTGTCATCTTGATATTTTGAAGTTGGCCCTTCAATGTAAGAGCTCTGAGTGTGTTGTTACTCTCAAACATTTTATTCAATGCTTCATACATTTCATAACTTGTCTTCATGTTAGCAATACGAGGCAGGAGATGATCTCTTACTGAGTAGATTATTATCTTCCTTTCCTTGATGTCATCTTCCTTCCTTTCTTCCTTCTCTTCATCAGTATTTGTCTCTGGTAAAGCTTTTTGTATCACCCATAATAGATATTCCTCTTCAAGATTGATCTGAAGTCTTGACTTCCAGGAAATGAAGTTGCTTGATCCATTAATCCTATCTTCCACCAAGGTTTTGTTCATCATATTTTCAGATTCTTCATAAACCCTTACGAACTGGGCTAAGAAACCTAACGACTAGGCTAGACTATAAATCTTAGGTTTCGTTGGGCTTCTGAATGCCAAAAATAATCCTTGAAAGTCAGAAGAACATTGGTGAGCTGAAAATATCCTCCAATGAGCTACAGAAATCCTAAATCTGAATTTTCTGCAGAAAATTGCAAAACCATAGAAACCCTAGGGACAAAAATCCAAAATTCTCGGAATTGCAATACAAAGCTTGTTGGAGGTGCATTAAGGGATGTCGTACACCCCTATGAAATTTGTATCCCCAATGATCAAGTATAAAGTGTTGAAATAGTCGAACAAGAGAGGGTCGTACAGATTTCTAGAAACCCTAGGAGGGTCGTACAGTTCTGCAGAAGAGAGAGGACATTTGCTAGAAGCTTGTGCAATGGATTCTTAAAGACCTATGCTCTAATACCAAGTTGAATTTTCACTATTCTAGGATCAAGCATGAGTTGTATTTCATTTTAGCATTTACTTGAACCATGAACAAATGCAACTACACAATTTACAAGCGATGCAATAACCAAGATCACAAGAAGAATAGCCATGCACAAGAACACAAGAAATATATTGGGAAAACCCTTCTTAACAAGGGAGAAAAACCCAACAATCCTTTGCTATATTCTCAAGATAATATCCTCCAACCATGAAACCCTAATGCACACAACAGGGTGCTCTACTACCTTGAAACTTGTGCCCAAGAGAGGTGTGCACTTCATCCCTAGAAATGTACTTGCTGAAATTTCAAATGACAAGTGACTTGTGTGTTTCCTCAATGGGGAAATCACCTTTATTTATACTACACTGGACAGACCAAAAGTGGTGTTTATTGGCACAACAGGGCCAACCTCAATAACTTGGAAAATAATTAATTATTACAGTAAACATTAATTATCTTTCACATATGGTGGAGCCGACCTATACCCTTTATATCACAATTAGGGTTACACGAGAATATTACTCTTATAAAATATAGAAAGGGATCCCATGTCCACCCATGCTCAACCACAAGGACGTCCTAATCAATGGATCTTTATCTCACTAAGTCCATAGGAGAATCATCTGGAGTACCATCTCAAGCCTGACTCAATTGAGTCCACAAGGCAGGAGACCACACGTCATAACAACTTGGTCCGGAGTCTGACACACACCCATCACATGGGCACCTTCACCCCACATGGGGTAACACATCATCTCATCTCAATCCAGAGAGGAATGACACACTCATCTCATGGGCATCCTCACCCCACACAAGGGCATACATCGCCTCATCTCAGTCCAGAGAGGTATGACACACCCTTCTCATGGGCATCCTCACCCCACATAGGGGAATACATCGTCTCATCTTAGTCTAGAGAGGAGCGACACACCCATCTCATGGGCACACCCAACACATTGGCTCTCTCATAGGTTGACTCAACTCAGTCTCAGAGGAGAACGTGTCTTGGAGGATGTCCCACGAAGTTGTAATCATCAACACATGTAACTAAATATGGATTATAAAATGATAAAATCGTTTTTTAAAAGTAAAATTATAATAAATATGTGTGAGATGACAATATTATAATTAATGTGTCTCAGTCTTAAAATATTGATAAAAAATTATAGATTTTTTATTTTAATTTTAATGTGTTAATAGGTTATGGAAATTAATAGTCTTATAAATGTCTTTAAAAGGAAGCAATACTTAAAAAATTGAAGTTTACATGACTTAATGTTGGCTTATTTTATTATTTTATTATTTTTAGTTTATTATTTTTTATAAGAATGTTTGAAGTTTGTATTATTTAAGAAAAGTATTGTTGAACTATATAGTGGTGTAATACAAAATAAAACCTACCATTATCCAAAATAAGCAATCTTAGCAAGCATATTAATGTACAAACCGATATAGCAACACCATAACTCTACAAAACATAGTAACTATAATTGTAAAGGAGAAAAGCTAAAAAAAATCCAATTCAACCCCCCCAAGTCTCCATTGGTGTGTCCTCTGTGTCCATGCCCACTTCATCATGTTCCAAGTCTCCATTGGTGTGTCCTCTGTGTACATGCCCACTTCATCATGTTCCACAATATTGACAACTCTTAGACAATCCTCCATGGCTAAGTCCATGGTGTCTTGTAAAAGTCGCTTCTCCATATGGACTCACGAGAAACCACTTAGTGATGGGTATTCAGTAGATGCAGTAGTTTTAGAAGAAAGGGAATGAATTACCCCTGAAGTGAGGTATAGATATGCAACTATTATGTTAATCAATGACTTTAATTCCCCAGGTGTCCAGTTCCATAAATTTCCAATGAGAGACAAACATGAAGGCAAAGAATGAGCTATGTTTCCCTAAGCTCCAACAACTAAGACACACTTTCCATGGTGCAATCAACTCTAACTCTATTCTCAACCCTTGGCTTCCTTTCACATTCCTCTTTCCATTGGCTCTACCTAATAGTGGATTTCATCATGCTGCAATGGGCCTCAATGGCCTCTTTTTCACATCTCTAGAGCCCATGTTAAACGTCCTATTACCGACCAAACTAGCAGTTCATCAAGGTCCTTAGGTTGCTAGGGTGATACCACAAGGGTAGGTGTCCAAATGTCACCACAACACCTATGTGTTCCCTATTCAAGCTAAAATCTTATACTAATGTGCTTCAAGAGGCTTCCCTAAACTACACTTCACCACAAGATCAGTAGACTAGTGTTTAATAAAAACACTAAGTGAAGGTAGGAGTTAATTATTTAAATAACTCTTGATGGTTTATAACAATGAATTGAAATTAAAAACAAACCAACAAACTAAACTCACCCAAAATGCTCCAAATATACCAAGATAAATGATGTATTTCCTTCTTGGTTATCCCTTCAATCAAGAGAGTGAGTGATGGATCTAGAAGTATGCTTAATGGGATAAAGTAGACTTGCACACCTTTTTCCAAGAGACCCTTATAGAATATAATAATAAAGCACAAAATCCAAGAGTATTTCTAACATTGGGTAGAGGAATTCCTCTAAAGAAAAAAAAACTCAATGGATCTACTAGCTTATGAGATAATAAATTAAAGAATGAAGTTAGGATATGATTTTTTTTTTCATTTTAATATAATAAAATAAAAGAGAAAATGAGATTTTGGATTTTGAATGAAATGGTTGAAGAATGTGAGTTTTTACCTTTTTTTGTTACCTCCTAGTTTGATGAACCACATGCATAACTTGTATTAAGTCAACTTTGGAAAATTCCTAGATATTGGGTTTGGAGTCGAAGGATTAATCTCCCCCAATACTAGTTATCAAGACATGTTGCTTCTTCGGGCTTGCCAGGAAATCTCCTTGAAAGGATGATTTCTGAATCAATATATCAATTTTGGTGAGTGAGAACATACCACTAGTGTTTGAAGTTACTTCCAAGGAAGTTGGTCCAACACTTGGGTTTGTACCACTAAGCCCCAAAAGGAAGAAGAAGAGATGAAGAGTTTAATTCCCTTCCTCCACGTGACTATGTAGCCCCTCAATGGATTGATATATTAACTATTGCAAATATCCAATAGCAATATCCAATAAAGCACAAAAAACTGATCCATAGATACACAAATGATAAAGTTCAAAATAATAACATTACAATCTCACAAATATTCAACAACTTAAAATGAAAAGAACTAACAATATATAAATTTTCATTAAACAACTAGTTTTTCCCTCTCTCATTAAAATAATAATTTTAATTTGTCATCCACATGTTGGAGACTAAATCCTTGTACATCAAATAATATTTTATTCTTCATCGTACATTTTATTTGGGAAAAATCCCACAAAATCTTTGCTCATTGACCCAAATTTGGAGTTCGATTTGCATACAAAGGAGGTCGAATGGCCTAGTAGAGGCCACAATTTGCTTGGAAAGTAGACAATGGCCTTGTAGAATGGCCAACGTTCACTTGGAAGAATGTTAGATCTTGGTTTGGGTGTCCAACATCTCTCTTAGTCAACCCAACATTCCATTCCAACGTCTATCTCTTTGCAACGTCTAGTGTGGAGGGTGGTGCGACTTCCTTGAGTGGACAAATTGTTTTGGGAGAGGAGCCATCGGTTAGGAGTTTGCAATGTTCACTTGGACCTCCTCCAACGTTCCCTTAGGTAGCCCAACGTTCACATTGCTTTGACTATTTGCCTTGGAAATGACACCTAACGTTTCTCTAGGGTGACTCATCCTCTTGGAGATAGGATGACTTGTTGATGATGTGGAATGAACGTGTGCATGGAAGTTTGAGTATAGCTTTTCACTTCTATTGGAATTTGTGATATTTGCATTGATGTTTGGAATCTTGTCTTCATGCATGCAACGTTGTCTTGGGTTATATATTGCCTTGCCACCTTTAGTACGTAGAGAAGAGTGACGCACCACTTTTGGAGGCTTGTAACTTGCTCAATATTTACTCAAATGAAAACATTCGACGTGGCATGAGATCCATTCATCCATTCATACATGACAAGGAACAAATATAGCCATTGTTGAATTTTGACTCTCAGAGAATACTTTACATTGGGATCTGAAAATTGTGAGATGATGAAATTTTGTGAGACTTTTAAGTATATTGGGATCTGAAAATTGTGAGATGATGAAATTTTGTGAGACTTTTAAGTATCATACAGATTTTATAAGATAATGATTGTGTGGGTAATGACATAGATATGCATAACTACAATAAAAAAAAATGGTTCTATGAAACCATGTGTCTTAATAGGTTCACCGCAAGTCCTCCAATCTTATCCAGGACGAAGGGAAGTAAAAATGAAATCTAGAAACATTGATCATAGCTAACTAACAAGTCTAAGAATCCATAATACACAATCCTCCACACAACCTACAAAGCTTTGACTTGCATCCTTGGACTTACAATGATGTAATCCACACAACCTACAAAACTTTGACTTGCATCCTTGCTTTGACTTGCATCCTTGGACTTACAATGACGTAATCCACACAACCTACAAAACTTTGACTTGCATCCTTAAACTTACAATGATGTAATGAAATGAGTACCTCTAGAAGAGATAACACCTCCTGCAGCGATATTAACAATAACATTGATCCATTTTAATAATAAGAAAGCAATATCAATCCAAAAGATAAAATTCAAAATATTACCAAAATCCAACCAAAATTGCATTTGCTCAAGCCCCAAAGCTCAATTGTCAATTGAAGAGATTAAAAGTGGAGCCGAGATTTGAAACACAATGCCCTTCCAAAACCATCGCCATATTAAAGCCACATGTAAATAATAAGAAGAACACTCCTTAATTATTAAAAAAAATAAATACATAATTTAGTTTATATATATATATATATATATATATATATATATATATATATATATAAACTTCAATACAAAAATTTAAATAAATTTAAAGTTTTAACCTTTTATGATAAAAAAAATTGTGGGACAAAACAATGGTTTTTGAAATATTTACTAAAAACACGGCAACACAATTTAATTTACTAGCTGCAAAGTAATTAAATTTATATATAATATAACATTGTAAAATTATTATTTAAAAATAATTAAATGTTAAATTTAGAAGTTTAAAATAATTTAGTAAACATTTTAAGAGGAAATTTTTTAAAATGTAGATATATATATATTTTTTAAGATTAAAATAAAATAATTAACTTTTTATGATGATGATGGTTAAAAGGTTAAACATTATTTTATTCTGTGTTTTAAAAGTTTTAACAAAAGTATTTTATATCGCTATAGTTTTGATGAGTCAAAAGGTTAGGATTATTTTATTTTATTTTGTGTTCTAAAAGTTTTAACAAAAGTATTTTATATTGCTATAGTTTTGATGAGTCAAAAGGTTAGGAAGGTCAATATTATAATATAGAATACAAATATTTTGAAAATGAGATTTAATGTGGGTGTACATAAAACATTTTAATAAAATAAATAACTTTTTATAATGATGTTGATGATAATGGTTAATTAAAATTTACTTAATTTTATTTTTTGCTTGAAAAGTTTCAACAAAAGCATTTCAAATCACTATAGTTTTGATGAGTTAAAAGATTAGGAAGGTCTAGTATTTTAATTCTCTTATCCTCTATTTTTTATTAGCACCACAATTTCTCCCTAATTTAGATATAATAAGATTTTAGATAAGATTTTGTAGAGCAACCCCCACACCCCAATTTTTCCTTAAATTTAGATGTAATAATATTTGTAATATTATCTTTATTTTGTAGAGGAAGCAACCCCTTTGTCCTTAAATTTAGATGTAGTAATATTTGTAATATTATCTTTATTTTGTAGAGCAACTTGAGCCCCCTTTTCAATATCCCAATGATTTAGCCCCCAGTGATTTAGCTAAGACTTGGCATCTTTATGCCAACCCCATTTGAGTTGTAAGTAGCTTTGAATAGATTTTCTTCTAGTCTTCTAGAGTTTCTTATACCCCAATGATTTGCTCTAGTCATAACCATGCTCTATGACTTGCTTCTATGATGAGGATAGGAGAGGGTGTATTGCCTTCAATTTCAAGATTACTAGTTATAAAATGCTTTTGGATTTACTTCATCTTTCTCCATGATTCTTTAGGATAGGGTGTATAGCCTTTAATTTCAGTTATAAAATGTTTTTGGATTTAAAAAAAGTTGTGACCGAATTCTTCATAACCATATCTATATGAGAGTCTCAAATATGAGTTTATTCATATCCCAAAGCTATAGGCCCAATGATTTACAATTGTTTTCAAATCCATAATAATATCTCCACCCCCCATTTATCATTTTCTCAATGCTATAGTTCCAATTAAACTCATGATAAGATTGATTCTGACAATATATTTGTATGAAGTCACTTCCTCTAAGTTGTTGTTGTCATACATATAAGTGATCATTTTGAATTTGATTCTCATAAACACTACTTACCATAAGAACAAAAATTATTACTATTCTATTTAGAGACATGTCAATACATATTATTGCTTCTAAATAAGCCTCTAACTTAAAGATAATAATTATTGTTCTTAATATTAATAAAGTTTACTAAATAAATAAATTAAATCACTTTAAATATTTTTTATAATAATAATTTTATAAAAATCAATAACTATACAAGAGTCTCAAATATGAATTTATTCTTATCCCAAAGCTATAAGCTTAACGATTTACATTTTTTTTCAAATCCATAATAATATCTCCACCTTCCATTTATCATTTTCTCAATGTCATAGTTCCAATTAAATTTATGATGAAAATGGATTCTGACAATATATTTATATAAAATCACTTCCTCTAAATTATTGTTGCCATACATTTAAGTGATCATTTTAAATTTGATTCTCATAAACACTCTTGGTCATAAAAACAAAGATTATTACCATCCTATTTAGAAACATGTTAATACATATTAGTACTTCTAAATAACTCTCTAACTTAAAGATAATAATTATTGTTCTCTATATTAATAAAGTTTACTAAATAAATAAATTAAATCACTTTAAATATTTTTTATAATAATAATTTTATAAAAATAACGAAAATAAAAATCAATGAACAAACTTACATTAAATAATTAATAAAATTTGTCTTATGTATATTATAAATTTTAAAATTGATATTCTTATAAATCTCTTTTAAACTTAATTTAAATACATTTAAATTATTAAAATAAAAAACTTAAAAATATTATTATTTATAATTAAATTTTTTTTATTAGTACAGTAGTCTCTAAGTGTTAGTTACTTTAACTTATACAAAAATTTCATTTGTTAATTTAATATTTTTTAAATTTTTACCTCGTTGAACTTGAAATTGATTCACTTAAACTCATAAAAGTAAGTGTTATATGGAAAAAAAATTCTAAAATAGAATTAATTAATTAATTTATATTATAAATATTATTTTTTTAAATAAATTGTTGATTAATATTTTTTTATATTATATAAATATAGGAATAATATTAAAAACATGTATTTTTTCAAAAATAGAAAAATAGTGTAACTCCTAAAGATAAGTGTAATATGGATAAAAAAATTGAAAATAATATTAATTTATTTTTTTATATTATAAATATTATTTTTTAAAATAATTTTTTGATTAATGATTTTTTATTTATATAAATATAAGAATATGGTTAAAAACATATGTTTTTTTTTAAATATAGAAAAATGATTAAAAACATATGTTTCTTCTTAGATATAAGAAAATGGTTAAACATGTGTTTCCTCCTCAAAAGTAATAACTTCAAATGGAAGGAATTAGAATATATACACCTACTTAGACTTTAGCAATCAAATCAAATCAAAATCCCTTGAAACCTCATACATCAATTTGATATTTGACTTGGTGTGATGTTAGATTATTTATTATTATAATATAACATTTTTATAAACAGAATCAATATACTACAATATACAATGTATAAAACAAAAACAAAAACTAAATAAACATGGTTTTGTGTTTTTTTTGTCTGGAAAAATCACCAATAAGTATTTTCAATTATGTTTATGGTAAACTATATTACAAAATACAGAATTTAACAATTTCCTGTCAAATTTCAGACAATTGTGAAAAAATCACCAAATACAGAATTTAACAATTTCCTGTCAAATTTCAGACAATTGTGAAAAAATCACCAAATACAGAATTTATTTAACAATTTCCTGTCAAATTTCAGACAATTGTGAAAAAATCACCAATAAGTATTGTCAATCATGTTAAAGTATTGTCAATCATGTTTGTGGTAAACTATATTACAAAATACAGTTTAAAAAAAATCACCAATAGGTATTGTCAATCATGTTTGTGGTAAACTATATTACAAAATACAGTTTAAATAATGTTAAAAATTTTAAAACAAAAATATTTATTATATAAATATATTTAAAAACACTATAATAACATTGATCTGTCTTTATTTCATATTATTTTTACCATGTTCGATGCTCGACGAATTTATTTAAAAATTTAAAACAAAAATATTTATTATATAAATATATTCAAAAACACGAAAATAACATTGGTTTGTCATTATTTCATATTACTTTTACCATGTTCGATGCTTGACAAATTTAGAATCCAAGGCATGTGTATGTATATACGAACAGTACTTGTACCGAAAGTCATGTCAGGGTTTGGTTTCTTGGATGTCAGATACGTGTCGACGATTCTTTTTGCAAGACTAATATAATAGGAAAAATGTATATGAACTATGTATTGGAATAATCCGAGTTACACAAAGATTTAGAGCTTCTGCGCTGTAACGTATTTTGTCGATTTCTATTGTTAATGGTGAAAAAAACAAATAATGGAAATTGATATATGTCGTATAAAAAAACCAACCTACAGAGAAAAGATCAAAAAATGTTGTAGCCTTTGTTATTCGTTTATAACTCTTGTTATGGCTTTTGGGCGGCCATTTATAGAAATCCGTTCGAATTGCTTCAGCCCATATAAACAGACCTGCCATCGATAGAAATCCGATCCGTTCGAATGGCCGAGCCGCCATCGATAGAAATCCGATCCGTTCGAATGGGCTGAGCTGCCATCGATATGCCACTCTGATCTTCGAACGGATTTCTATAAATGAACACATAAGCAGGCATCATCATGAACGAGAATGAATTTATTGCCAATCCATTTCCATTGCAGGAAGTAAAATAAAACATCACATTAGGAGGCAATCACAAATGTTAGAATGTAAATGTGTTCGAGTTGTCAGAAGAATTTCATCTGAATAAAACAAAGTTAACACCAGACGAATCCGTTACGTTACCTTCAGAAGAAGCCACAACATGCACACGTGGCCGTAATCTTTCGCTGCAATGGCACGGCTTGCCAGAGAAAAAAGAATTTAACGTTTTTTATACTAAATTCCTTCTATGTTGAATTCGGATGTTATAGATACTGTATGAATAATAATGGCGAAGTAGATTATCGGTAGCAGGAATTCAAGAAGCAAATTATACGTTGCGCCCCAAAGAAGAATATATATTAAGGCTTCCTGAGATCCACAACGACCACGCTTATGTTGTCCGAGCTCCCTCGCGCGAGAGCAAGCTTTGTTAACAATGCAGCCGCGTTGGCCGCCGGGGATTCCACCTCGGCGCAGCCAGAAGGCGAGGTTTCAGGCTTCCTTCTGCTGTTAATCGCGAGGACTTTCCTGGAAACCTCGCATGCCACCTGGTTAGAGATCACGTCCCAGAGGCCGTCGCTTGCCAGAATCAGGCACTCGTCTTCCTCTGTCCTCGCCGTGAAGGTCACCTCCGGCTCCGCGATTACGTATGGCTTCAGATAACCGTCTCCTGCACTTGAATATACACATTGTGTATACGCATCCATTAGTTTGATTCCATACGCAATGCATATAGATAGAAAAGCGAAAACGAAAAGAAATGGCGAATGTTTGTTTACTTATACCTATGGCCCGGGACATGGCAAGAACTCCCAGGACGCGATGTCCGTTCCAGTAAATGACCCTGCCTCCCGCGGACTCGATGCGCGCCATCTCGTCAGCACGGTCTGGCTGCAGAAATAACCCCCAAAAAGCAAGAACCCTAGTGCATATTTTATGTGTATGTCATACATAATTGTGTATATATTGTGTGTATATGTTTGAACGAGAAAGCTACCTTGTGATCGGCGGATAACGGAATCGCTTTGCCACCCCTAGAGAGAACGGCTCTCGAATCCCCGCAGTTCGCCACCACGATCTGCCTGCTTCCAACTATTGCCACCACGGCGGTCGTTCCCGCGTTTTCTGGCGGTTTCGATTCCGCGCATGGAACTTCTTGATCCTCTTCTACCTGCCGAGACTCGATCCCTCGACCGCTCATGCCCGGGTTCCGAATCCTCCTCCTGCCCGACAACGCGGCGACCTCCACGTCGATTTTCAGAAAGCAATCGGTCATCACGGCCTCCCAGTGCGCCTCCGTCCTAGGCTCCGTCAGTCGGATTTCATCCGCCACGGCAACGTGAAGCCGATCCTTACAATAAACCGCCGCCTGCAAAAACCACGACGTCAGACACCGTAAATTTCCAAGAACAGATAATTCTCTTTTCTTTATTCCTTACACGCACCTGTGAACCCCCGTGGCCATCGTAGACGCCGAAGAAGTGATAAACCCCATCGTTGCCAGCAACGAAAGCAGGCATCACCGCCACGGCGTCTTCCATTTCCCGTCGCCTGCCGCAGATCGACACCAAGCCATGCTCCGGGCACGGCTCTCCTCCGACCGCGAAAACCAGCGACGGCAACGAACCGACCGTAACAGTCTCACGGCACTCCGTTTCTTCTTCATGACCGTGGCCGGCAACATCGACGCCGTTGCCCACCTTAAGTCTCTTAACATTGATAGCCCCGGACGATGCGTTGGCAATGAGTTTGAACCGTCGGATCTCCATCCGCCGACGTCGTGCTGCTCGCGGTTTATTATCTTCCGGCGGCGGCGAACATCTATACATGTGACCACTGCAGCACAAGGTGGCCGTCTCTGCAACTGAAACCTCCTTCATTACTAAAATCTTCGTTTTTCCTTTTCCTTTTCTTTAATCTTCATAAAAACACACATAAGTTCAGATCGAAACCTACAAAATAAGGCATTTATTTTTCTCTATCATCAAAGCCAGAAAAAAAAAACATAAAAAACTTGCCTGTTACCGAAACCCGCTATCTTCCGCGTCCTCCTCCGAATACATCGTTGCTCCTCTTTCGCCTCCTCGCCATCGCACCTGCTGTTTCTCCTCCTCTGTTTATCGTTCTCATCAGTCGTCCGCCCTGCCACAGATTTTAAAGATCGCCGCCGGAAAACATCCCTCACTCTCAGCGCCGATCAAAACCCAGAAATCCAAATTAGACCTAACAATCCGTTTTATCAGAATAACGGCCAAATCGAAACATGAAACTATAAACCCTCGCTAAATTCACCCAATTCTTGAACCCTACGCCCCTCTGCGATCACAAATTTTCATCAATGTCCACTCAAATCGCAGGCGGAAGAACCTTACATTACATTACAGAGAGAAAATACACAGAGCGGATGGGAAGGGGGGAGCGGGGAAGGAAAATGGAAGAGCTGCCTTCCCGTGATAATAATACCATCCACACGACAAACACGTCGCCGATAAATTGGAAGCTGCCCGAGCAGCCACATTCGTACCCAACCCCGCCAGTACCTGCCCGTCATCGCCGGGCAGCCGGAGGGAAGGGAACGGAATGTGTTACACCTACGCAAGCCCGAAATCAGTGCCCAATGCGAGGGCCCCACATCTACAACGACGTCCCAGCCACGTGGTAGGACGCCCGGATCTACGGGCCACGTGTCGAAAATCGGAAACCCACTGACTTAGTATCTTTTATTATGTTCTGCCCCGGTCGGCTCCCGACAACGTGGTCCAATGAGAAGCCAGCACATCGTGGTTTAACCGACACGTGCAGAATAGTACTTCTAGAAAAAGGCGGGGAGACCAGGGCCCGCGGGCGGGTCGCATCGCCCTCTTGACAAATACAAGGTGCTTACATATGCCGACAAGCTTGTAAATACGTATCGCCGACCTGTTGATTCCTGGCTCTTACACGTGGCAGACGCACCAATTTCCTTGTCCTAGTGTGTAATTTTTACGTAAAAAAAAGGAACTCTCCCCTTCCCTCACCCTCTACCTTTGAAGATTCGCTTAACGAAAAAGAATGTAATGCAATGCAGTTCCGGGTCTGTCGCCATTCAATCTGCATCAACTGCCCTTACAAGTTTTGCAATATTAACTGTGGGAATGAATCTTGCAACCTCCCCTGACATTACATTTATATATTATTATACGTGTGAACAATAAAGTTGGATATTTCGTAGCTAACAATAGCATTTTATTTAGAGATAATTTTAACACTATAATTTGTTTTCTTATTTTTATATTATTAAGTGGAAGTGCACTTAGTCCCGTGAAACAGCTTAGACGGTAAGCGTACCTTTCTCCAAGAGATGGGAGGTCTTGTGGTCGAACACCTTTCTCCAAGAGATGAATATAAACGAGATACTTTCCCGTGGAAAAAGTGGAAGTGCACTTTTTCATTATGCTATATTTAATTGTATTCAATTTCCTTGAATCATGGTATGACATTTCACTAATCTTTTTTTTGAATATTAAATATAGGTAATCTTCTTTTTGAATATTAAATATAGGTTAAATGTTCTAAATTTTGGTTTTTTAGGTATTTTTTTTGGTAATATTTGTTCGAAATTTGGTGAATAATTGTGTTACTCTAAAAACATTACAACGACCTATAAAAGGAAATTATATACAGAAAATTGCACTTAGATGGGGTGAATAAGTTCACCTCCCATACTAATCTCATTGTCAAAAGTTAATCAATTTATATATGAAAAACTAATTATTATAATGGCATATTCCTATAATGAAATTTCATTTCCTTAGACGGGGTGTCATCCATTGTAAATGGTTAATGCATTGGAGGTGGGTGGCCGAGACACCTAGCAACACGGGTCTTGGGCTAAGTGAGAACACTTAGATTATCACACATCGTCGGTTCGAGCTATTAAAAGAACATGGTACCTGGGATGCTCAATCCTCTATCGGAAGTTGCAGGACAACACGATTATTGCTCTGGTTATTTACTCTTGGTACCTAGCCTTCATGTCAACATTAACGACCATGACAAGGCTGCAAGAAAATTATATTATGGAGCATTGGGTCATTTGGAATATCAATTCTATGACCTCCATTGAGTTTTGCATCTCTCTTCCCGCAACAGGTGTTGGGATAAGCACAAAGTTGTTTTTGTCTGGGTGACAAAGGTTACAGGGTTGACCATGTCGTGCCAGAGGGGAAGATCGAAACATGGTAGGGGTGACCACATTCCTGTTGGGCGCATTTTTTCTAGCGTGGGTAGTGATAGCTCCAATGGCAAGAAGCAATGTCCTATGAATTCTCCTCCAAGCTCATCCTATGCTTGCCTGCAAGACAACATACATACTTCCACAAGATGGGGGTGCAAAATTGAATGGCTTGATAGTCATGGCAACTCGTTGGGGTTCACTCCAAGCTCGTTCCTGGGTCCGTCATCTCTTGTGAGTCCTCCACAGGTCTCCCCTCACGGGAACTCCAACCAATATTATAGAGAATTCACCCTCGGTCCTCCAAGATCCTCCAACAACGGGAACACTCAACACATTCACGAAGCCTTGAGCATATTACAACAATTGGTTTTCAAGCTACGTAATGAGGTTGTTAATATTAATTTTCGTCTCGAGCTCATGGACCAACACATTTCTGATTTAGCACCCATGCGAGACAGCCCTGATGTTTTGGCACCTATAGATGCAGTAGGCGCGTAAGAACCTATTCTCCTCCCCCTCAAGGCAACTTGAAGGCATTTCCAATGACGACCAGGTTCAAAATTTTAATTAATAGTCTATGTTTCAATAGTGGGATTATTCGTTTAACCTTATTCTATGGAACAATTTTATGTTATAGTTGTAGTACTAGGCTTCATACTTTAATGCTATTTTTTGACCATATAAGACATATTGTTCTTGACATTAGACTCGAGCCAAGTTATTTCCATCTATGATAACTCAAACTCCAACAAACACTTAGACAAATATGTGATAGTTTGTAATATTTTTTTATAATAGATGATTTATATAATACTTATTTTAAAAAAAATAATAATGAAATTTCATTACAAAATTTGGAATGTATATAAAAAATATAATTAAAAAAGGCAAAGAACTAGAGTATTCCAATAAAAAATATATGTGTATTCCCTTTCATATTTAGTACGAGGATTTCAAGGGTGGTCTATATTGTAATTTACAATCCACATCCTCAAATCTAGATGTAAAGAAATTTATATATCAAATTATTTTGATGGGGTTTATGTTTATCAAGTTTATTCTCCAACCTAATCATGTGATATTGTTTTAATATATTATTTTATTTTTATTTTTTTAAATTATGAATGGAATAAATTTATTTTTTAATTTTTATTTTTCTATTTTATTAATTTGTTAAAAGTTTACATAAACTTCAAACAAAATTATTTCACCTACTTTTTAATATAAGTATTATATTAATAATCTATTTTGTATCAAAATTATTTGATTCACATTACCTTTTCAACTCCCAAAATATATTTAATCAAAATAACCTACCAGCAAACTCACATGACTCATTTCAAAGCACCAAGTTACATACAACACCTACCCAAATATACTTACTTTTTAATATAAATATTATATTAATAATCTATTTTGCATCTAAATTATTTGATTCACAATACCTTTTCAACTTCCAAAATATATTTAATCAAAATAACCTACAAGCAAACTCACATGACTCATTTCAAAGTACCAAGTTACATACAACACCTACCCAAATATAAAGTTAGATCCTTAGTTTGAATTTTGTTCCATTGAAGCATTTTGGTCAAATTTACTCAAAACAATTACCAAATATGATACCATAACTGAGCCAGCTATTATGCAGATTACCTATATCAACAACATTCATTGTGGATTGAAAGCAATGGAATCGCCATGTGGCCCTTCTTTATTGCACTACAGTGAATGTCTGGGTTGTCTTCCATCTCTCCTCACTTTATATATATATATAACGTGGTTTTTACTTCAACTCAATCCAATCTTACAAAGTTAGAATTTAATGAAGTACAACTTCATTCCAGTGGATCAACTCTCCAATCTCACAAGGACAAGATGGGCTCACATGCTTCTTTCTCTAATGCGTTGGGCCCACATGCTTCTTTCTCTCTCATGGGAAATGTGAGTATAGTTACACCCTTGTCCTTGTAAATGTCACTTGGGGATAGGCTTAAATTATAATTTATTTGGATTCATTAGCACCCCAAAAGTGTTTTAATGAGTATTGTTTTGTAAGTTGGATGGTTCATTGTATATCAGGGTTTTATGATAAAAATTTGTGAGTCAAACTTCACATGCTTTGCTTTGAAATTTTGTGGAAAATAGAAGCCACTAAAGTGTTTTTTGCTTTTAAAATGTATCCTTCATGTTTTGATGGAAACTTTTTTATATCTTTAAAAAGAAACAACTTACTTAAATCTAAAGTATATTAGAGAATGATTATCTTTCTTTCTTATAAGTTAAGAATGTTTAGTAATTTATTTTTAGATTGTTTATCAATTTTATTAATCATATAATTGTATTGAGAAAAATAAAATGTATTTTATAACTCAATATTAAAGAATTCTATTTATCTATTTCATTGTAATGCTAACATTAACTTATGTTGACCTAATATAATATTTTATACAAAATAAAAAATAAAGTAATAATAAATTTAATATATGTTAAATAATAATTATTAATTATATGTGTGTAAGTGGTTGTATCTCAATTGGTTAGGGTGGGGAGTTTTCTTCTCCCCACCCATGTTCAAGTCTCATCTATGTGACATTTGTTACTAATATTTTTTTAAATGATATGTGTTAACTCCATATTAAGCATTCATATCTCTCATATGGAGAAGTAGCAATTACTCTATGTAAAGTTGATATAAAATTGTTGTTTTTTTTTGTTTGCTAGTTTGTCTGTGACCTGCAGGACTAGGTTGTGGCTTGAGAAACTGCGACTCAGGGGCATCTAAGCCGTCAAAATCACCCTGGGTTTCAAACCGGTGACTTAACATCACGAAGTGTCTTAACAACACACTCTGTCACCGACTGTCCTACAGGGCTCGGGGACTTAAAATTTGAAGGACATGGAGGTGGGCTTTGATCCACTTATGTGTGCACACGATACCATTTTATATAGTATCTATGGGTGCAACCACACGTTCTACCACTACCTCAAGGTGCCCTCATGGCTCCAGATAAGGCCCTCACGAGAATTGAACCTTGCCCAACGATGGAAAACTCCTTGCTTTCCACCATTGGATCCAACCCCTTTGGGCGATATAAAATTATTTTACTTAAGGTGAACATAGAAATATTTTATTTATGGCCCACATTGAAATTTATTTTTACTTATTAATATTTGTTTAAATGCCACTAATTATAATTTGTTTAGTTTCAATTACTATCTCTTTCTCTCTCTATATAGAGTTGATATAGAATTATTTTACTTAAGATGGATATTGAAATATTTTATTTATTACCGACATTGATATATATTTTTTAAATACCATGTGTCAACTCTATGTTGAGCACGGAAGGAATTACACATCTCCCTCATATCGGGTTGTAGAAAGCCCCTTTCAGCACAATGAAGCATGTCATACAATTTGTGAAGGTAGTCCTTCAGCAAACAAGGTGTGACTTAATGCAAGGGTATCCAAGTATAAGTAATTAGAGAAATATACTAAGAGTATATTGATGCTTGGAGCCCAAGTAGACATCAAGGTTATATTAGAAGTGTGAGGAGTATGTTGGGGATGATAAGGTTAGAGATCCAAGTTGCATTATGGGAGCAAGGAAGAAAATACTAGGATAAAGCTCGAGAATACTTGGGGTGAGTTGTAATTTGGATCTGATGAAGGTAAATAAACCAAAAATCAATGAGGACTTCAAAGGAAAACACTTGGTGAAATTATTGTAAGTTACGTAGGTGAAAAATCCCACAAGTCTCTAAGATACTAAATGCTACAAGATAAGAAGAAGAAAAATGTTAACATGGAGATCAAAGACTTTAGTGGGATAAGTACAAGTGCTAGAAGTTGACAAGAAAAATTCCCATCATGGGCCATCTTTCTCGTAAAATATGATCAATATTTATTGTTGGTCGTAAAAAAAACAAACAATCCCTTAAAAATCTTTGATTATATGGTTAAAATTATCATTTTTGACAGCAATAATGTTTTTCAAATTCCAACCCTAGATGAGTAGTATGAAAACAATGGGAACTAAGCCTCAAGAGGCTAAGAGTATACATCATCTTGAGGGTTAGGCAAGTCAAATTCCTAGTTAATATATTTCATGTGATTGGATTGGTGGGTAGCAAGGTTCCAAGATAATAGTTCAGCTATTGGGGCCACAATGTGAGTTTTACCCACAAGTCCAAGATGGCACCACAAAGTATCTTAGAGATCAAGGGCATAAGATGCATATTTCTCAACGTCATGATAAAAATAAATATATTTCTAGCTCATGAGGTGAGGAATATATCAGGAGTGAAGACCTTGATCGATGTTTTAATAAAATATAATAGAGGGGTAAGCTTGATGGTGAATATCTAAATTGTCATCAATGAGTGAAATGTGTATGGGAAATAAAAAACATAGGTCTCCATATGACAAAGAGACGGGAAAAAATGATTTTTAAATACTTAGGCTCAAGGAGAGATGGAATGCTAAAGAGGAAGGACATTACAACAATTACCAAAAAGTATGAAAAATATATAGAGGGTTTACATAAGTCCCTAGTCTTGAATGGCTTTGGGCACCTTCGTTGCATGATTTCCACGATTATCATTGACTAACACATATGGACATGATGGATGGTCAGTGTCTAGAAGAGTCAATTTTGGGAATCCTTGCATGATGATGAGGAACATTGTGGACATGTGGGACGCCCATGCTCAAACTAGTGGCATCGAAGACCTTGACAACTCTCATTAGTTAGATGTACCAAGAGAATATGGTAAGGAAACTTAGCAAGGAAAGGCAAAGTGGAGGTTCTCACAGTTGACCTTGTTCGATTTGTAAGTATGATGCATGATGGACAAGATTGGCATAGAGAACTTGACTGGATTTTATAGACTTGGGTGCTTGGGCTACATGTAGACCCAAGGAGTTGGGTGGCCCACACTTGGTGGTTGAGATCGAGGACATAAGTGCCTTCAGGCACAAGCATCCATGAAGCACGGTCATGGGATGCACTCGTTGAGAAAAAATCCACTGAGCACATATCCATTGGATGCACTTGTTGGGAACACTCTTTCTGAGTGCACTTGGGCGCCTTGGGCACACTTGTTGGACATGTGGCACTTTGGGTACAACACCATTAGAAATTGGATAGTCAACATGAAAGTCATGAAGGGAGAAAAGGCATCATCAGACATAATGGAACTTCGCGATGTGGGAATTTAGGCCCACTTACACTTGGAAGGGGTTGCAAGTGCAAGACAAGTTTTGTATAAATAGTGGACACCTCAAAGGTGCTAAGGAATCAATCATTCATTGATCACTCACAAAGAGTGTAAAGGAACTCTGCAATTGTGTTAAATTCATGGTTGGCACAATAGGGTAAATTGCACTAGTTGAGTGACAAGAAGAAGACGGGACCTGTAGGAGGTGGGCCTAAGGTAGCTTTAGGGGTTGGAGCTTGCAACTCCCTTGTTGTATGTTTGTAACATTCTTCGTATAATAAGTTAAGGAACTTGGCTCAAGTGGCACCTATACATGTGTGTTGTGGACTCTTTATGTGTTGGATGTTACTATTCCTTGCTTTGTTTTCTATTGGATAAGTATTGAAATATTGGCTAAGTGTTGAAGTATTGCTAGGATGTTTTAAAGGCCAGGGTTAGACATGTGCCTACTATTCCATGAACTTTCTTGGGTAGGGCTTAGTTTCATTTGATGGATTGTAGCCTAAGGCAAAGTTATGGATAAACCTTCAGTGAAGAGGCATAGTTTGGTTGTAGTAGGTGCACATTGGCCATGTCATCACAACCAAGGAAAGGTAGTGTCGCACAACCTCAAGTGTTGAAACAAACATAGAAACTCAAGTTTGTAAAAAAAAAATTGGGAAAACAATAGATCCATGACATGTGGTATTAGATTTAAATTTGGGATATTTTTGGTGCTCTTCACCACTATCACTATCATGACCAGTGATATCAAAGGATTCTTCATCACATTGGAACAAACTTGAGGCAAAGCAATAGGATTTGGGACAAGTTGGGAGGTAGTTGCAAGAGTGCATTGAAGGCTAAAAAACAAAGACTTAGTGCCTTGTTTCAACAACAAATCAAGACATTTCTTTTGTAACATCCCTGACCATCCACAAGCTGGGCAATGCCACTACGCAAACGCTTCACTTAGCTTTTAAAGCTCTAATACTAATTTGTAACGTCCCCGGTCATCAACCCCACTGTTGGGCAACACCACTACGCGAAATATACACTTATATATATAATATGCATTAAATCAAATTAACACATTTAACATAGATTTACTGCCATCATACAAACTTAAATAGAATTAACAACAATTCATATAAGCAACGAAACACATGATAACATTCTAGCATTATGCATAACATAAAATTAAGCAGATAAATTATAGTTATCTTTCAACTGGAATAACACCACCAACTGCGTGCAAACCTTCCACGAACCTCTCAGCTGTAGACCACGCTGCTCATCACGCTTAGTAGTGGGTCACCCCCGATTTGGGACTAAGCTCCACCCAGGGCAAGGGAATCTTAGACTAGGTTGAGGTCACAGGAAACTGCACAAAGCAACTGAAAGGATTCTCTCCAGAAGCCTTCTTATGCCCACTACTCATGGACTCTCATTCCCCACATGCCTGTTCCACCTGGGAGTATACACCTTCACAAGCACAGTCCATCGATGCTTCACCTCCCTCTTTGGGTCTCGATAACAGGCCGAATCAGGAATTATCAGAGCTCTGTAGCTGGTGTTGGACTCTCTTTGGAAGAAAACCACTTCCCAGCAAACTCTCTCACCTACAGAGAGCTACTCACAAGCCTGGCAACCTGCCTCTTCTACCACAGGCCTGACAACCCGCTTCTTCAGCACACTCCTCAACTCAACTCCAGCCAGGTGAGGAAAACAACAACGGTTCAACACTCATTCTCACAGGGATGATAGTAGCAACCAGAAATTGGGTATGGATGTCCAAAAACGGCAACCGTCCACACTAAGACGCAACACGATTTAGTAAGAAACAATCGACGACAACAAGCCACCCTCAGTAGAGGAACTATGTGGCCGCAATAGCCAACCGTTATGACACACACACGACACAAACATATACGGGATGCTCGGGCTTCACGGAAGATGCGGCTCAGTCCATCGGTTTTCCCACGGGTTCTCATTAGGTTCGTGACCAGGAAACAACACAAAGGTCGATCGTAGAGGCAAAACGGGTTCAGACTTTGAATGGCCGAATGACTAGCGAACTCCCGCGGAGGTTGGAAGAATGACTCATGGGTTACTCGTTCTAGGGTTCCTGGTGGATGTCCTCGTTCACAGTTAGATAGTGGTTGGAGAATCGCCAGACTCCATAGAATGAACCCCCAACATGGCTCAACTCATCATCTTTTAATGCATGCACCCAGGTCGACACTTGTCTTCTTGGAGCTGCATGCACTACATTTGCATTCGTTCCCCTTTCCCAAGAACTTAGAACAACACTCATCAATTATCCACCTTAGCCTTTAGAAAATAATAATAAATTATTATCCCTTTTATAGGTAAGCCCCCTAGCTTAGCCACTAGGCCCACACACTTAGCCTCCTCTCTTACCCAACCTTGTGGAAGCTTAGTCCCCCATCACTTTTTCTTCATGGTTGGTCTACACACAACGATGTTTATATTTTATTAATGATCTGCATAATTACATATACAAAATCAGACTCCTAGCCTTTAACACTTAGGCTCTCCAGCCTAATAAACACATAATCCCACCAGCTTATATGCACTTGGCTCACCAACCTATAAACATGATTACAATTCATAATAAAATTGGGGCACTACCGGGGGATATTACAATCCCCTCCCCTTATTTTTGCACTGTCCTCAATGTAACTCTTTACACATCATCAACAAGATTTCCAAAATATTAAAAAAGATGCAGGTATTTTGCCCGCACAACATCCTCATGCTCCCATGTCGCATCCTCAAGACTGTACCAGGTCCACTGGACCTTTACAAGCCCTATGGCTCGATTCTGGAGCTGCTTGATTTTTCGGTCCAATATGCGCACCGGATGCACTCGCAAGACGTCTTTTTGCTCCACCTGAATCACATTCCAATTGATTACATGATTAGCATCAAGTGTATATTTCTTAAGCAATGAAATATGAAACACATTATGTACAGTCATGGATGCAAGTAATGCAAGCATATATGCAATGTATATATATGCATATACAAGTAATTCTAATAACATTATAGCCTGTATACAAGATACACAACATACAATAAATAGAGAATTGTACTTATCTTTTGATTTGAGAAGACCTTCCACCCCTGAGCAGGGTTATGACTCCATCAAGGCAATGGCTTCCCAAGAAAGCCATGGTTCACAATCCATATCCACATGGTCTAGGCCAAGGTACCAAACCTAGACAACACTCCAACCATTCAAACCTCGACAACACTCCAACCAACGGTCTCTCATTCCCCACATGCTTGTCCCACCCCAGGAGTGTACACTTTAACTGTCACACAGTCCATCGGCTGCTACACCTCCCTTTCATTGGGCTTCAACAACATGCCAGGTCAGAAAGTCTCAGAGCACCGTGGCTCCTGGAGTTCCAACTGCCCTTAGATATTTCCAATCAGCAGCTTCCCCGAGCTACTCTTTGTAGTCAACATTCCAACTTTAATCCACATCATCTCATCTGCATCACCCACATGCAGTTATCATGAGAAAACATAAAATAATTCATTTAGGAACTACAATTAGTTCAAAAGGGAATTCAACTTTTATCCCCAAAACATGAAATTATATTTCATAAATCATCTTGGTTGTTGCCAAATTAGGATTGCAACCTTCCTTGTGGTTTTCCACAAGCACCAATCTTCATACTATTTTCCTACAAGGCTTCATCTTGCATACTTCCAACAATTGTCAGTATTTCTTGTACATCATAATTCAATTGCAATATGTACAGAACCATATGCAGAGAACTTATAATTGCCTGCACCTGACAATTCAATCACCATTACCAATAACTTAAGAAAATAGAATGACTCATCATTCTATGCATATACATGTTCATAATTAATAACAATGAGTTTATTATTTCAATTTTCTGGACATAAATATTTTTGTAGTCTCTATTCCTGTGACTACCTGGCTTGCAACTTTCCTGTTGCAATGTTTAACAGTTCCTGAAATGTTCTCAACTTCATGAGCTAGCAACATTTCAACCATTAGTATAATTATTTCCATGCCAAAAACACATATACATGCACTCACAAAATGCATTCAACAAAGTGCATTTAAGTATACAATTCCATCATGTATGAGTGCAACTCTGCCCCTTACTAGAGACGAGCACAACTCTCAATGCCTATTTATTCAGTGCACCCTTGTATTGATTTACATAATGCTCTTTATCTCAGTCATGTATCTCACCATCCATAAGTTGGAATTTCGACCAATGTGTTGACACATTCTCCATACACTTCCTATTGTCTTCCCAATTAATTGGATGCCTTCCTTTTCGACCCAAACACTACACCAAGAATATAATTCTGTGGTGTTCATTAGTGTTAGCAAAAAGGTTGCAGCCCAAGTTTTATTTAAAATTAGGAATCTTTTAGTACCCGTGTGGCTCATAACCTTTCCATATCCATACCTTGCCATATCAACCTGGTCCTGGTCTCATACATGACTAGCTTACTAGCATTCATTCCTATAACCAGTTCTTGTCTTTAATTATTTGGTTATTACCCCATAACCAAATTAACATGACATTCTACTATGTCAGTGTGTGCATTCAGAAGCTAAAAAGATTTGAATTAATACAGGCCTCCATCCTTTACCACATCCAGTGGTATGCATTCAATACTATAATCATGTGATTTTATAAAATAACTTTGGCTAAGGAAATTCGTACTTAAATTTCCTTTCAGGAATTATGCAAAAAGAGTAATACAAACTCATACCTGCATGACTGTCGTTAATAAATTTTATATTACCTGAAAGTCTGATGGCAGTAGAATCTTTTGTGCTTCTTTTATCAAACTTATAACCATCACTTCAACTCTTTGTTGCGTCACTCCTTATGCAACAACATCACCAGCAACACTTGCAAACATGCAAGCATTCTTTCCCCTGGATGACGCAACAAGCCATAACATACTTGCTTCCACATAAATTGCAACAACTTCTTTCCCGTGTGCAAATTTTCCTTGTTGATCCGAGAAGTCTTCAATTATTCCCGGATTCCTGAGTCTTCTTGTGCTCTCATTGTAGTCACTGTACATGACTATTTCTTCCCTGAGCACTTTTGACGCAGTGCCCCTACTTCAGCGGGTTTTGCTGACCTCCCAGTCAAAGGATATTTCAATATTCTGAGTCGAATTGACTCTTTGGGCTCGTGATTGAACCCAAAACAATTATACACAGGCCCCCTTTTCTCCTGTGTGCAGGTCCTGACAGACCCGTGGGATTATTCCTGTGCGCTTTCAAAACTTCAAGTTTTAGGCGCTAACCCCTTTTTCATTATCCCTTTCCTTCATAAGACCATGGGCTATGACCTCACATAAGTGTGTGATTGCAGGCACGGGCAAGAGTGGTTTTAGACCAACCTGCTTTTTTCCCCGTAATTCACCTCCAGGTGCCATGTATAATTTTGTTAAAACCGTGGTATAAATTGTGGCCCGCTCTCATATTTTTAACATCTGAGCAAGTTCTGGCCCCGTAGTTCTTCTCGACTATTGATCTATCACTTTCGGTGATGATCCATGATCAACGGCTGCTATCTATCCTTTGCCTGCCTCTAGCCAACTGTCCAATCAATGACCTTTTCTCCTTTCACGCATGATCTCAGATCTCCACGATCTGTCGACATGTAGCTCCCTTCCAAACCAACGACTACGATTGGTTCCGGCTCTCCAGCCCTAGGGAGTTTCAACTATCAACTATCTTCTTTTCCCCTATGGAAATCTTTCGAAGTGGAAGATCTAATGACACCTGTCCTCAACAATCGGACGGTTCTGATGAACTCCGACTCTTTTCGACCAAGACCAGATCAACGGTCCTTCGACCTCCTCCTCGATCAACGATCGAGATCTCCTTTGGGACTTCGATGCTTTCATCCTTTTCTTTCCTCTAGAGTGCTCCATACCCAAAGTTCCATATCTGGCACCACACGTCCACTTTCAGGTCAACGACCAAGATTTACTTCTGTTGTTTCTCCTCCTCCTTGTCCACAAACTTCCAAAGTTGTGGATCTTACGCCACCTCTCCTCCTTGACGATGGACGGTCCCAAATCACTTCGGGACTTCGGGACTTTGACAAGTCCACTCTCCTGCACACATAAGGGTTAAGTCTCATGTGCTTACCTCCAGATCCAACGGTTGCTGGTCCTTCGAGCTCAAATCCAATGGATGGGATATGTTCCTCTCCTCTATGCTTCCTTTGTTCTATTGGACGCTGATCTAACGGTCCAGGCTCCTCCCCAAAACCGTTCTGACGACTGTTGTCACTCCTCCTCTTGAGGTTTTAACTTCTTTTGCCTTGGAATATTTTGTTAGTGTTCAAAGGCTTCGGCCTTTGACCTTTCTCCTGCGAGTCTGCCTCCTGAATCTCGTCTTCGCTCTCGTAAGCGTTATCTCTTATGAGATTTAGGACTTAGAATGAGTCCATCTCCCATGCACTCCTTGCGTTATCTCTTTTGAGATTTTTGATTTACTCAGTCTCCTAAGGGTCTCGACCCTTTTGTTTCCTTTCAAAGGAGAAGTTTGTGCCCTCTTGGAAACCTTCTGCTCAAAGCACACCTTGCTGAGCATTTTCTACAGAGTGTTCAATAGCTCTGTGAGAATCTTCCTCTGATACTCTCCTCCCTGAACTCGATAAAGAGTTCTCTCTGTGCACACTTGCACTCGCTTGATGCCCTCCTGACAGATCCCTATAGAGTTCTCAATGACTCTTTCTCTCTTTGAAGTCAACACATAGTTCTTCCTATGCACTCCTTGCACCGCTATTGATGAAGGTTCAACGATATCTCTCATGAGCTTCTCTGAGGTTAAATTACCTTTGTCAATGCACTCCTTGCGGACAATGTGCACTGCTTGCAATCAAAAACTAAAAGAAGAGAAACAATTGAAACTTATTTAATACTTCACCAGTTTACGCATTCAGACCAATCTGATTTAAGAAAACGTTCAGATTTCATTTTCTTTCCGAGCTCTTCTCTGCTCTGTAATCATTTTCGAGCATTAGCTACTTTCTCTCAGTCCCCAACCCACGCGACCATGGGTCGTGACCAAGCGCTAGATCACTAGGTGCTTACTCGGGCCTTCGGCCTTCGACTTTGGAAGATTTCAAAGCACCACACAATAATCTCTCAGAGTTCTAGATTACCGAACTCGAGACATTGGGCAGATCAACCGTCCACGTCTACTCAACATCCGGTGGATGACACTTACTATGGAACCTTAGGCGTTTGAGTTCTGGAACTTCAAAGCTTCGGGACTTCGAAGGATTTCACATCTACGCATCTGAACTGTTAATTTCTGGACATTCCCAATCAACTTTGGTGATGTCATTACGTCATATCACTTAACGTTTTCCAATTGTGGGGGCATGCAATGGTGGTTTGGAGTAACTCGCCTTTCATCCCGCAATTATTCTGATGGTGACATGTAACCTCTTGGTGACATCGTGGTTTGGATTGCGGGACCGCCTTGGATAATTAACTTCTGTGCAACTTGGGTCCCCGCAATGCCTTCTGGTCGTTGATCTTGATGTATCGTGATCAACACCACTATGGGTCCCTTGAAATTTAACTACGTTACATAACCTCGAGCACCAATAACCCTACTCATTCAGGATGCCACGTGGTGGAATACTAGTGGCTGACTCGTGGCCCAATCAGATGGGTGTCACACACCACATTCCATATGGCATTTCAAACTTCCACGGGTTCGGAACCCACTAACACGTGGCACACATCCCATGTGTCCACGTCACCTCCAGGTGACATCATCATGACTCACCACTTCGGCTCTTCGGGCTTCAGAGCTTCAAACTTCTCTCTTATTTTTCATCAACTTCACCGAAGTCGCGAAGTATGAAGGGCTTCTAGGTTAACCCTTCTGCACCTTCCCTAGATCTAATGGTCGTAAGGGATTTCCCTTCCTTTCGAACAGATCCTATGGTGCAGAACAAACTCTGTTACTCTGTGAATTTACAAAGGAATTCATAGCAAACTGCCTCGTAACATTACCAAATCTGACGGTCGTGAAGGATTCTCCTTCTCTTGAACATATCCTAAGGTCCACATTACTCTGCGGCCCAACACCACTTCTGTTGTGGTTTTACAACACTGTTACTCCTCCTGAGCTTTGTAACACGACCAAGGTAACCTCTTGGCACTCAGGAATGTTCTGAGGTTCGAAATTGGTCCTCCAAACACAATTTCCTCTTGAAACCTTGGGTCCAATGGCCACTTATCCAGCCCATTTAGGTTCAGTGTTTGAAACCATGGGTCTGAACTCGAATTTTGTCTACTTCGACAATAATTCTTTCCAAAATTTTTGCTTCATTTTCCATTAACATGGCCCATCCAGGCACAATGTTGAAAACCTTGGCTCATTCAAAACATGGCTCAGTGATGGACAAGATTGGCATATAGAACTTGATTGGATTTTATAGATTTGGGTGTTTGGGCTACATGCAGACCTAAGGAGTTGGGTGGTCCACACTTGGTGGTTGAGATCGATGACATAAGTGCCTTCAGGCACAAGCATCCATGAAGCACAATCATGGGATGCACTCGTTGAGCACAAATCCACTGAGCACATATCCATTGGATGCACTTGTTGGGAACACTCTTTATGAGTGCACATGGGTGCCTTGGGCACACTTGTTGGACATGTGGCACTTTGGGTATAACACCATTAGACATTAGACAGTCGACATGAAAGTCATGAAGGGAGAAAAGGCATCATCAGACATAATGGAACTTTGCGATGTGGGAATTTGGGCCCACTTACGCTTGGAGGGGGTTGCAAGTGCAAGACAAGTTTTGTATAAATAGTGGACACCTAAAAGGTACTAAGGAATCAATCATTCATTGATCACTCACAAAGAGTGTAAAGGAACTCTGCAATTGTGTTAAATTCATGGTTGGCACAATAGGGTAAATTGCACTAGTTGATTGAAAAGAAGAAGACGAGACCTGTAGGAGGTGGGCCTAAGGTAGCTTCAGGGGTTGGATTGTGTAAGTCTATTGGGCAGTAGGTTAAAGGAAATATTTTCTTAGACTCATTGTACATATGTAATAGAGTTGCAAGTAGAAGCTTACAACTCCCTTTCTGTATGTTTGTAACATTCTTTATATAATAAGTTAAGGCACTTGGCTCAAGTTCCACCTATACATGTGTGTTGTGGACTTTTTATGTGTTGGATGTTACTATTCCTTGATTTGTTTTCTTTGAGATACGTATTGAAATATTGGCTAAGTGTTGAACTATTGCTAGGATGTTTTAAAGGCCAGGGTTAGACATGTGCCTACTATTCCATGAACTTTCTTGAGTAGGAATTAGTTTCATTTGATGGATTGTAGCCTAAGGCAGAGTTATGGGTAAACCTTCAGTGAAGAGACATAGTTTGGTTGTAGTAGGTGGACATTGCTGATGTCATCGCGACCAAGGAAAGGTAGTTTCGCACAACCTCAAGTGTTGAAACAAACATAGAAACTCAAGTTTGCAAAGAAAAATTTGGGAAAACTGTAGATCCATGACATGTGGTATCAGATTTAATTTTGAGATATCTTTGGTGCTCTTCACCACTATCACTATCATGACTAGTGATATCAAATAATTCTTCATCACATTGGAACAAAATTGAGGCAAATAAATAGGCTTTGGGACAAGTTGGGAGGTAGCTGCAAGAGTGGATTGAAGGCTAAAAAACACAGACTTAGTGCCTTGTTTCAACAACAAATCAAGACAGCTCTTCCCCACAAAATGATGAGTTTTCTTGTTGTTTTAGTAATGTTGCAAGCTTGAGGCAGCAAGGTGAACCAAGTCTTTGAGACTTGGGAGGGTTTTTCAAATGTGCCTATAGGGTCAACTCATTTATAGGTTGTGACATGGAAAGAATAGAGAAAGAATCATGGAAAACCAAGATGGAAGTCATGGACATGGGATTGGAACATTGGGATCAAGAGATTTGTCAGTTGTACCATGAACATGTAGCGAAGATGGAGTGTAATAGTGCATGGATTGGAACTTGGGTTTAAAAGTTGTAGACTTTGATAGACCAAGTAGTGACTTAGGTGCTACCTAAGTTGGGATCATTCAAGAAGAAGGATTCCCAATATTACAACAACATTATAGAAAGGAAGAAGATGGAATTGCCTAAGTCCAGAAGTAAGAATATTTCTTGTTTGTTTTGTTACCTGAATCGTTTTTCCATGGATTGTCGGACCTTTGAAGAAGAAGTTGGAAGAATTGGAAGAATTCCAACTACAACCAACTTTGAATGTGAAGCCAACAACATTGAGAGCAACCCAAGTATACCATACTTCAAATGCAATGTTGGATATTATAAGTACATTGATAGTAGGTTTGGGAAAGCTCATGGAAAAAGGTCATGAACATGGTTTGCAGAATGAAGGTGTGAATGGTATTTGTTTTGAAAATGAAACCGTGAGTGGTCTTTGTTTTGCAAATGAAACAGTGAGTGGGTTGAAGGTGGCAACCTTGGTAGACACCAGTGCAACCCACAACTTTGTAAGAAAAAACATACCGCTACAACACTTCATTGTAATCTTTAGAGTAGCATGGACATGTTTAAGGTGGTGAACTCGGTAATGAATTCAACAACATGAGTAGTTCATTCTACATATTTGAAGGTTTGGGAATGGTTTGGTAGTTTGTATTTGATAGTGGCTCCATTGGATTACCATACAATCATCTTGGGGAAAGACTTTCTCAAGCTTGCCAAAGTAGTTCTTATTCACCATGAGAATTGTTTGATTTTCTTTGATGGAGCTGAGACTTGTGGTGTGCCTATTATGACTAGAGGGAAGTTGGGAAATATGCCAAGAATTTAATTCATGAAGTTGATTGAGGCAACTAGTGAATCCATAGATAGGCCTTGTTTCGTCGCATAATGGGAAGATGAGATCATTTTAGGCAAAGCATTCTTGGTTGGAAAAGATGGTAAAAATCATATAAACAACAGGTTGGTAGCTTTAAAGACTTCAATGGATTCAATTATGAAAAATATTGTGTTATCACCATTTTGTGGGGTAACTAAGGAGATGATGTCTCGAGGCCCTCAAATTGTATATATGGAGTGTCGAGAGACCACATGACTAACAATGTCCATTTTCACATATAGAAACTCACTCTATCACCACAGTTTTGATCCATCGTCGACGCATACACCACACCAACTAGTTTATGGAAAGCACATGGGTCTTGCTCCATGAGGTACAAGTCAGGTATTGTGGCAGGTAATCACCCTAATATTTGAGGCATTTAAGCATGTTGTATTGAAGTTTCTTTTGATTATAGAACACCTTCTTGGAAATTATGCTTTTGACCCTGTTTCACCTTGGTGAGTGTCATCGATTTCCTAGTAAGTGGCCAACTTTTGGGGAAGGGGTGCAAATGGGGTCCCTTGAGGGGTCATCGTACCATTCTTGACCATAATTATAACTTTCCTCTCATTGAATTCCCATCACATTGCCCTCTTATAGGCCCTTTGACTTTAGTGACCCAAGAAGGGCATGTGCCTCATTTCATGGGAGGAAGGGGTTGAAGGCCTAGGGGGATGGTGGCTGGGAAAAGATACAAGAATAAAATATAAACCTTCTAGATGTTCACCTAGACAGGTCTTGAGAACAATGAATTGCTTCTCTCAAAAGAATTGAAGGACTACAAAAGATCAAATAGATAATAAATATCCTGCTTGAATGAAATACTAACACTAGTGTGTTATAAATCTTTGATGGTTACCCCTATGGCACTTTATGGACCTCTTCTTTCAAGTGACATTGTGTTACTTCCCCCCAAGCTAATTGATTCACTATTGGGAGTGCACACGTGTTTGGATCACTGATTAACTAATAAATGGCAATAAATGGGCTTGGAAAAAGGTTGCATTGAAGAAGAAGATGCACCACATCCCCTACAAAGGCACCCATAAATGAGATAATACAAGCCCTTGTATGTCATGAAAATAATTGACCTATGAAGTCTAAACCATTATCCACCTCATCATCCACTACATGACCTTGAAGGGGAATCCTTGGAGCATACCCTACTTGAGGGTTTTGGTCTACCCAATAGGAATTTTATGACACCCCTCCCATACCTAAACTTGGTCAATTGTATAGGGTCTTTGAGCACTTGTTTAATTTGATGAGGTAGTTTTGATGAAAATGTTTAGGTGCCTTGTTTATTAGATGTGGTTTTCACTTGCCATGATATTTTGACTTGAGAATCAAGATTCTTAGAGGGCGTACCTATTTGTTTTGCAGGACCTTGTTTGGTGGATATTTTTGGAGGAACAAGCCTAGCTTGGGCTTCCATGGGGCTTGAATCCCACAAGTTGGATGTCAAGGTTCCACATGTCGGATCATGATGAATTTCCTTTGGAGGCCTAGAAGACACCTTGGAGGACCTTTCATAGCCCTCACATGCCAAACGAATTGCCTAGGAGGGGAAAAATGTCACTCTTTGGGGCTTGACATCACATAGGGCTAGGTCTGGCAGTGATGGAGTTATTTTTCATTGACACTTGGCATCATTTGATGGAGAGAGAATGATATTGCATGAGAAGAAGTCCTTTGGAGGCCAAACGTTACATCCCCAACTCCAACAATTTGCTAAATATGCCAAAACATTGCCCTAAAGGGGCGACACCATCTTATTTTAGGGTTTCTAATGTATAAAAGTGTAAATTAAATATTATTATTTGGTTTAAGGGGTAAGATAAGGGGTTTTGACCCCTTATCTTATGTTTTACTCTAACTAAGTGGACAAACTATGTTTTAAACATTTTGTATAAATAGAGATCATGCGAATCTCATTTCATATCATAACTCTCCCTCTTGTTAGAGGATATTTGTTGAAATTTGCACCCTTCTTGGGAAATTCTCTTCGTCTCTTTTGGTTACATTGTTTTTTTTATGGTTTATATTTTCTATTGGTGGAAGAAGTGATTCACTATCTCTCTTGGAATACTTTTCTTGCTTTATGGTGGATATTTCTTGGTTAAAGAAGGAATTTATCTTGTTTTTGCTTGCACTAGGTAAGGAATCCATTTTGTTTCTTCTTTCTTGGTTACAAGTCTAATTTGATAAGCCTATTGGGGAGTATAAGTGCATACAACCCCACCAAGGCCATCATTTTTTCTTGAAATAAGTTGTTGCACAAGGAATACTAGGAGGAGTAAAAGGGTTTACACCCTCCTAGGGTTTTCCTTGACTATTTTTGCTTAACTTGGGGAGTAGAAGAGATAAATCCCAAGGAGGTAGCACAAATAGCTCTTTCTCTTTTAAAGACTCCATAACCCAATAGTTAAAGTAACTAATCTCTTGCATTGGATAAATAAATCATTGCATTGGGATATGTAGAACTACGAGATATTGGAATTGTTCAAGTTGGAATTTCTTCTATATGTTATAAGCATTCTTGTGCCATAAGGGCATCCTCTTTTAGCCAAGAAATTTGTTTCTGTAATAACGTTAATGCTACAGCCATTAGAGTTGCATCAAACCCTAGACACTTTTTTAAATAACTCACAATTGAACCGTCGGAAGTTGCTAATAATTTACCGCTACAATTTACTAGGCCTAGTGCATCTTTTGGGTGGATTACTTGTGATTTTTGGTGGTTGATTTATTTTTTGTAACAAGTTCTTTGCTACATCCATAAGGCTGCAATTATATCTCTGCAATAATATTTCATTTCAGCCTTGTTTCATGCTAAAGTCTTGCTCTTTCATTTTTGGGTTACAATAGTATTTACTAGCTTGTCTTTTGCTTATTTAACTAGACTTTCAACATCTTTATTTGCAGCTCTTACTATCTTTTTGTTGATAATATACATCATTGTTTACTACTGTAACTAAGGACAACAATCTGAAATTTCTTGTCCATCTAACATTATACGCATATATTGGCTTGTTCTTGTGTCTTGGGCATGTACACCACTCTTTACAGGGAATCTTATCTCTCGGCAACCTTTGGCCACCACCAAGACCTCATTCAAGCCATTTTCCGCACTTAGTAACTTGAACTTTAGGGGAATCCATTCATACATCTCACTTTCCATCTCATTTCCCCCTAGGGTCACCAAGATTCCCCCATTGAGGTGATTTTTTCATCTCTAAAGTGATGAGAACACCTGCCTAAGGTGACAGTGGGTATGTGTTCTCTAACTTGTTGCCATTTTGGTGGCTGGGTTGAGATTTTCCCAACCTACAACTTGTGCGATAACATTTTGGCACCATTTCCGGGGAGGATTTTGAATCCTCTTTTGAACCCTAATGACACTTTGGAAAGATTCTCTCCCAAAACCTTTACCCTTGGCTTGCATGGAAACTCCATTAAAGAACATTCCCTTTTCCACCCTCAATGAGCTCTTCTTGAGGCTCAGTTGGCGACTCCAACTTCCCAAGAAACCACCTTTCACTTATTACCCTTTCCATCTTATCAACCATGAAAGTATATGATGAAAAACTGTTGAAAATATGGAACGACATCCCAAAGTTTGATGGTAACCCGTGTTCGGCCATTACACATGTTGTCAAGTTTACTGAGTACATTTATTGGTACCAAATAACCCAGGATGTTGAATTAACAGAGTTGTTCTTGGCATCCCTAAGTAAGAAACAAAGAAATTTGATCAAGCACACTTGTATCTCAAAGGATCTAAGTATCCTCATCTAATAATTCCTCACACATTGTGGACCAAAATCTTAGCAATTTGAAGAAATGGTTCAATATCTTAAGGAAGCCTTTCAAGAAAGGATGTTTCCTTTGGATTCAATTGAGTATTTGAGGGAAAATTTCTTTGAAGAACATCTCTTCAAATAAGAATATCCCGATGAAGATCCGAATGAGACATTTGATGAAGATGAAGTGCTCATATCTTCCCTTCCACTTGATAAAGGCATCCAGACATCCCCCCCCTGCACATCAAGAAGAGAACATGATGAGTTGTAATATTTTTGAGGATCTTGATGACACTTTATTCCATGACTTTGGAAGTGAAGAAGTATTAGAGGATCCCTTGGATGCGACAAATATTTTTTAGAGAAGGAAAACAAAGAAATTTGTATTAAGGATCAATCCCCTTGTGATGAAGAGGTGATGGAGGGGCATGTAGATAAAAAGAAATAAGAATTCTAATGAATCACAACATATTGAGGCACTGCTATCTTTTCTCCCGCTTGATGAAGGTGAGGTTGTCCAACCTTTCTCTCCTCCTGCACATGATATTGAAGAAGTGATCAGTCTCAATGACGAATAATTTGAAGATCCAGTTGAAACTTCCTTAGCCTTTGTCCTTCCTGCACACAAAGACGAAAATACGATCATTTTTAGTCACATTGATGGTCTTATGAAATAACCCTTCAATATGGTTGCTGATCATATAGACACTTTCATACAAACTGGGAGACGCAAATAGGATTTGGGTTGTTTCATTTTTTACGGAGATCCCATCTACAACATTGAAGGCACCTCTCAGATAAAGGACACACAAAGCATTTCTTCAACAGATTTATGTTTACAGCTAGATAGTCCCTATATTTGGCAGCCCAATGATGATATGGTCACAAACTTATTCCATCCTATTGAGGATATATTGTCACAATTTACTCATGATGACTCTCAACCACCCCTTGATAATTGTGATGATTACTCTTATGGTGACCCGAGCCTATTCTATAAATAGTTCCAATCATCGTTGCACTTAGATTTTGATGGACACTAGATCATGGTCAGCCTAGAGAAATTTGGGGCTCACCCTACCAAACAAAAGTGTTATCATATTGAGGCCTTGAGAACATATTTACAGATAAACAAGAAGCAACATGTTATAAGTATGGAAGAAGAGTTTTTCTCTAGACCCGAGGCAATCCCTTACCTCTTATCTTCTTCTTCGGGAGTCCATACAATTTTCTTTCGATCTCTCATCTCCTCTAAGTCTTCAATAAGTAGTGGATCTCTATGAACATATGAAGATGAGCCCTCGTCTACATATGGCATCCCTCTTCAGAGATGGATTGATTGAGCTTGCGACTATCCTTTTAGGCAGGATTCTAGGGATGATCAGAATTGCGGATATTCTTTCTAGCAGGATGTCCTCCCTCCCACCCATATCCATGAGTTTCATTTCATGATTGATTATACATCTATTTATGCTCATGATCATTATGTGCTTGACTTATATTTGTTGTATTACATAATTAATCACATGGGGAGATACTTTGATGAAATGATCAGTCAGTTGCATTGATTGTATGAATTCACCTAACATTTCAACACCTGATATTCAGGGCCTCGAGGCCCCAAGTAAGTAGGCAGATCATATTGCTTTCCTTGCATTTTCATTTTGATTGCTCATATTAGTTTAGATGCATATCATATTTCATTTTTCTCTACTTGCATATTGATTTCATGCTTAGTTTATAATTTAAAAAAAAATGCTAAACTTTTTTTTTTCTAGATCAATTTCATTTTTTTTTTTATGAATATTGATGAAGGGTGATAGAACCACCCTATATTTTATAGTTTTTTTTTAGTGTAGGCACAAATCTACCAAGATATGTTGCGGTTCTCATGCACTCTATAACGAGCACATGTCCCCAAGTAGGAGCCAGATGTTATCCCAATTTTGTGGGGTAACTAAGGAGATGATGTCTTGAGGCCCTCAGGTTATAGATATGGAGTATAGAGAGACCACATGACTAGTAGTTTCCACTTGCACATATGAAATCCCACTTTACCACCATAGTTTAGATCCATCGTCGGTGAATCCACCACACCAACTAGCTTCTAGAAGGAACATGGGTCTTGATCCATGCAATACAAGTCAGGTATTTAAGCATGTTGTATTGAAGCTTCTTTTGATTATAGAATGCATGCTTGGACATTATTCTTTTGACCATGTTTCACCTTGGTGAGTGTCATCGATTTCCTAGTAAGTGGCCAAATTTTTGGGAAGGGGTGCAACTGGGGTCCCTTGAGGGGCCATTGTACCATTCCTGACCATACTTATCACATTAAGCTCATTGCATTCCCATCACATTTACCTCTTCTAGGCCCTTTGACTTTAGTGACCCAAGAAGGGCATGTACCTCATTTCATGGGAAGAAGGAGCTGAAGGCCCAAGAGGATGGTAGTTGGAAAAAGATAAAAGCCTAAAATATAAAACTTCTAGATGCTCGCTCAGATAGGTATTGAGAACGATGAATTGATTCTCTCAAAAGAATTAAAGGCCTGCAAAAGATCACACACGTAATAAATATCTCGCTTGAATAAAAGAATAACACTAGTGCATTATAATTCTTTTATGGTTACCCTTATGGCACTTTGTCGACCTATTCTTTCAAGTGACACCGTGTTACTTCTCCCCAAGCTAATCGATTCACTATTGGGAGTGCACACATGTTTGGATCACTGATTAATTAATAAATGGAAATAAATGGGCTTGGAAAAAGGTTGCATTGAAAAAGAAGGTGCAACACAACCCCTATAAAGGCACCCATAAATGAGATAATAGGATCCCTTATATGTCATGAAACTCATTGACCTATGAAGTATAAACCCCTATCCACCTCATCATCCACTACATGACTTTGAATGGGCATCCTTGGGAGCATCCCCTACTTGAGGGTTTTGGTCTACCCAATAGGAATTTTATGAAACCCCTCTCATACCTAAACTTGGTCAATTTGATAGGGTATTTGAGAACTTGTTTAATTTGATGAGGTAGTTTTGATGAATATGTTTAGGTGCCTTGTTTATTAGATGTAGTTTTCACTTGCCATGATATTTTGACTTGAGATCCTTGGAGGGCGTACCTATTTGTTTTACAAGACCTTATTTGGTGGGTAGTTTTGGAGGAACAAGACTAGCTTGGGATTCCATGGGGCTTGAATCCCATAGGTTGGATGCCAAGGGCCCACATGTCAGATCATGATGACTTTCCTTTAGAGACCTAGAAGACACCTTGGAGGACCTTGCCTAGCCCTCACATGTGAAACAAATTTCCTAGGAGGGGAAAAACATCACTCTTTGGGGCTCGATGTCACCTAGGGCTAGGTTTGGTGGTGATGGAGTTATTTTTCAATGACACTTGGCATAATTTGATGAATAGAGCATGATAACACATGAGGAGAAGGCCTTTGGAGGCCAAATGTTCCATCCCTAACTCCAACGATTTTCTAAATATGCCAAAACATTGCCCTAAAGGGGTGACATCATCTTATTTTAGGGTTTCTAATGTGTAAAAGTGTAAATTAAATATTATTATTTGGTTTAAGGGGTAAGATAAGGGTTGTTGACCCATTATCTTATGTTTTACCCTAACTAAGTGGACAAACTATGTTTTAAACATTTTGTATAAATAGAGATCATGTGAATCTCATTTCATATCATAACTCTCCCTCTTGTGAGAGGATATTGGATGAAATTTGCGCTCTTCTTGGGAAATTCTCTTCATCTCTTTTGGTTAATTTATCTTGCTATGGTTTATCTTTCTTATTTGTGGAAGAAGTAATTCGCTATCTCTCTTGGAGTACTTTTCTTGCTTTATGGTGGATATTTCTTGGTTAAAGAAGGAGTTTATCTTGTTTATGCTTGCACTAGGTAAGGAATCCATTTTCTTGCTTCTTTCTTGGTTACAAGTCTAATTTGATAAGATTATTGGGGAGTATAAGTGCATACAACCCCACCAATTCCATCATTTTGTCTTGAAATAAGTTGTTGTACAAGGAATACTAGGAAAAGTAAAAGGGTTTACACCCTCCTAGGATTTTCCTTAGCTAGTTTTTCTTAACTTGGGGAGTAAAAGGGCTTACACCCCCAAGGAGGTAGCACAACTAGCTCTTTCTCTTTTAAATACTCCATAACCCAATAGTTAAAGGCACCAATATCTTGAATTGGAGAAATAAATCATTGCATTGGGATACATAGAACTATGAGATATTGGAATTTTTAAAGTTGGAATTTCTTCTGTATGTTATAAGCATTCTTGTGCCCTAAGGGCGTCCTCTTTTAGCCTAGAATTTTTTTGTTGTAATAATTTTAATGCTACATCCATTAGGGATGCAGAAAACCCTAAACACTTTCTTAAATAACTCACAATTCAACAATCATAAGTTGCTAATAATTTACCCCTACAATTTACTAGGCCTAGTGCATCTTTTGGGTGGATTACTTGTGATTTTTGGCGTCTTATTTATTTGCTGTAAAAAGTTGATTGATACAGCCATGAGGCTGCAATTATATCTCTCCAATACTATTTCATTTCATCATTGTTTCATGCTAAAGTCTTACTCTTTCATTATTGGGTTAAACTAGTATTTACTAGCTCGTCCCTTGCTTATTTAACTAGACTTTCAACATCTTTATGTGCAACTATTACTATATTTTTGTTGCTAATATACATCATTGTTTATTGCTGCAATTAGGGTCAGAAATCTTAAATTGCTTGTCCACCTAACATTATACACATATATTGGCTTGTCCACCTATAACTTGTGCGGTAATAGATTGAATTGTTGTGCACTTTGAGGGACCAACAACAAGATGTTGGAGGCAAGGATGAACTTGGAATGGCAGTAATTGTGGATGTCATTGGTAAAGGAAATCACTAAGAAATTGACCTGTTGCACACAAAATTGTGCACAAAAAAGAAACAAGCCATATGAATGTCTCATTTTTTATGAAAAATAGTCTAAGTGTTGGGTATGAGTAGTGCATAGAGGCACTCACCCAACAAGACCACAGTTGGACAAAAAAGTGGGAGATGAATATTTCCCTAATCGTGACATAGATGACATAGTAGTATTTTTAATATTAGCCATGGGGATCTATGATTTCCAATTAGCGATAGACTAATTAGAAGAATTGAGCTATAGACCATCGGAGAAGGAGGCAATTTTAAGATACTTGAGCATGAAGCATAAGTCAAACACTTTGGTTGGTAGTATCCTTGGAAAATTCTTTCCATCTCCTTTTCTCTAAAAATTCATAAGGTGGCTCACTACTTAAGAGAAAGCAATGGATCCTAAAGTACCCATGGAAAAGGTGCCTTGGAATTTTATTTTTTGGAGATGACTTAACAATATGGAGGAGAAGGTGGTGATATTTCCTTAGTTAAAAAACATTGTACAAGATGGCTGGAGTGTGGATAGAAAACACTATTTTGGGCATGAAGATATGCATCCTCATGGATTGGACATGGTAATTATATTGGTTACCCAACTAGTTCAAAGCATGGGAGAGATCGATTTATAGAAGCATGGAAAAGTTGGTCAAAGTATTGATGCAGTAATAGGTTTGGAGGGTGAAACACTTGGACATTTTTTTGGTTTTCTTGATGAAGGTTGGATTGCAACAATAGTAAAAAATAATAGCAATGTTGTACTTGGATTGCGACCACAATAGAAGGAAACAACAATAAAGAAAACATCCAAGAGGCATTGTTGGTAGAATTTAGTGAAAGGCACTTTGTTCAAGGGAGGAATTGGACAATGCATAGTGGAATAGAAATTCTGACAATGATAGTGTGGAGAAATTGAAGAAATCCATTATGGATGGATGCATGGATCTAGGCAGTGGACTTGGAGGATAGAAGTTTCTTGAGGATGTTGTCAGGGATGGAAACAAATTTTTATGGGGTAGGATGTAAGGCCCTAGCATTGAATGGCTTCGAGCATCTCTATCGCATGATCACCACAGTTGTCATTGACCAACACAGATGGACATCACAAAAGGTTGATGGTTATAAAATTCAGTTTTGGATGCCCTTGAACGATGGCAAGGGGAACCAAGGACATGTTAAGCGCCCTTTCTCAAATTGAGCACACCGCAAACCTTGGTAGCTCACATTAGTTGGATGCACCAAGAGAAGCAAGGAAGGGAACTTAGCAAGGGAAGGAAAAGAGGGGGTTACATTAGATGACCCCATCCTAAGAAAGCATGATGCATGATGGACAATATTAGCATAGAAAATTTGATTGGATATTATAGACTTGGGTGCTTGGGCTACATTTGGACCCAAGGAGTTGGGTGGTTTACACCTTACAGGTTGCAACAGACAACAAAATTTCCTTTTAGCATAAGCATCCATGGAGTGAAACCATGGGATGCACTCATTGGGTGCACATATGTCAGGCACACATCCATTGGATGCACCCTTGTTGAGTGCATTTGGGAATCCTGGGCGCACTTGTTGTACATGTGGCACTTTGGGCATAACACCATTGGATGTTGGATGATTGGTAGGAAAGTCATGAAGGGTAAGAGGCACCATTGGGCATAATCAAAGTTAGCGAAGTGGGCACTTAGGGCTGATTAGGATTGAAGGGGCTTGCAAGTGCAAGACAAGTCTTGTATAAATAGTGGACACATCAAAGGTGCTAAGGAATCAATCATTCATTGATCATTCACTAAGAGTGTAAAGGAGCTCTATGATTATGCTAAGTCAGGGTTGGAAAAATAAGGACAATTGCACTGGTTGAGTGAGAAGAAGAAGCAGAAAAGACCTGTAGGAGGCAATCTTATAGTTTCATCAAGGTTTGGAGTATGCAAATCTATTGGGAAATAGATAGAAGGAAATATTTCCTTAGAATCATTATATATTTGTAATAGAGTTGCAAGAAGAAAGATACAAATCCCTTGTTTTATATATGTAACATTCTTCATATAATAAGTTAAGGCATCTAGCTGTGTCGCCTATACATGTGAACTAGATTATTTTGAGAACGACATGAAGACATAAATATTACAGAGACATAACAAGGAAATACACAGAGATATTGTGAGAAACACAGAAATATAGTGAAACCCAACTTCTATTCATGAATAAGAGAGAAAAAGACTGTAGAGCACAAACTGGAAGAATGTGGTAGCTTATCTCTGAAAAGAAAGAGTTGTTGGATATGCTTCATTCGCAACAAGCTTTACATCACACTCCATTGCATGCTTAAATGGCCTCCTTTACCTCAATTATATATGAGAGAGTGAGAGGAGAAAAATTCCCATGATGCATGTGGGATAAATTAATCTAAGTTCATAAAATTCCATAGACATGTAAAATAGTAGGACTTCTCGGGCGGTCACCCATCCTAGTACTACTCTAGCTTGAGCATGCTTAATTGTGGAGTTCTAATAGGATCTGGTGCATTAGCGCTATGTTGTAGGAATGTACATAAGACCACTATGAAAGAATTACATGATGTCTGTAATTAACAAATGAAGATGGTATTACATTCCATTCCCCATCAAAAGGGTGAATATCATGGTTTATCAAAACCATAGGCACAAAATGTTGATTTAGTGGAAAAGGTGGTTGGCCACCGAGATCCAGTTGGATCATTCCTCCCCCCTAAGGAAGCAATGGTCCCCATTGAGTCAAGTTCCCTGAGGAGATGGGGAAACTTATGTTGAATCTTAACCTTGGTGAGTCGCTTTCCTTGTTGAAGTAGATGTCCTTCTTGTACTTTGCATGTGGAAGGATGTCATGAACTTGTTGGAGGTATTGGATCCGTTCAATATATTTGGTTGCATGATCTGTCTTGGTCCGAGTGTGGGATGAATATGTTGGTGAATATGCAACAAGAAGAGATATATCAATGGGTGCTAATGGTTGGAACCCCAAGCACACCTACAACGGGACGTGGCCAATAGAGCTATGTTGAACATGTGGAGGACTCTCATTCTCTTTGTGCTCCTCTACAATCTTTTTGACCTGCTTCTATTGGATAGAAATGTCTTGGGCCGAGGCTGTAGTGGTCGCAGTGACCTCTTGTTCACCATATGATTGGATCATGAAGAGGGAAAACTATGTGGTCTAAGAGATTACTTTGTGGCATTGTTTTTTTGAGATCAATGAAGTGGAAGTAGTCATATCTGCCTCTAGTACCCTGTAGAGATGACCTCCCAGAGTAACAATGACACTGCGGGGCTAAGACTCATAGATAGAATGGCGTTTCCACATACATGGTTGTCCTAAAAGAACATCACAGACCTCAAGTGGGAAACCATCACACACTACCTCATCCTTGAAGGGATTGATGCCATAGGACAGACGACACTGTTGGCTGACACATATGTCTCATCCCCAGCTCAACCATCCGATGGTGTATGGTTGGGGTGTGGTATCGTTGGAAACTTCAATCTCTTGAAAATATCAGATGAGATCAAGTTCTTTTGACTCCCGCTATCAACAATGAAATGAACTGGGGTCCCATTTACCCACATCTGCGAGTGGAAGATACACTCCCTCTCCTGAAGCTCCTCCAGTTCTTTTGGTTGTATTATTGTGGCCACAATGGTAGCAGTGGATTCTGCATTGATGATCGATTTCCATTTATTGTGCTTTGAATTAGAGTCCAAGTCAGGATCCAATTATTTTTCTTTGAGCTCAACCACCAATGACTATTTCAAGTGACATTCATCTGTGTTGTGCCAGGGGATGTTGTGAAACTCACACCACTTTCCAATGTCTTTTTTAGAGTTATCGTTACCCTTCTTTTCCCGTGTCTTTGACTTAATCTCTTGATGTTGGCCTTCATTGCTATGTCCTTCATTATGTGAGTTAGGGTTTCCTTTGCCATGATTTTGTTGTGGCGTGTTTTCAAACTCGAACCCCCTCTTACTCTATTGCTTGAATTTCTACTCAATTTTGATTGCATATCGATAAGCAACATCTAGTGAGGATATTTCCAAGACATCCATCTATATTTGAATGTACCTATGCAGACCAATGCGATACTTCAAAACCAAGTGTTGTTCAGAGTCTTTGATACCCATCTTTGAGCACAAGGTATGAAATATGTTAGTGTACTCTGACACTATCTGATCTCTTTTCTGACGCAAATTCGTCCATCTCATGTACTGGTCATCATAGTTTCTGATAGGGTAGAACTCCTCCTTTAGGGAATCTACAAAGGCCACCCAAGTGGGTTCTCTCCTGAATGGTGTAGATTCATCTGCAGTGTACTTTCCCCATTAACCTTCCCACCAAGATCTGACATGGGGAAGGGATTTAAGGAGTGCGAAGGTGATCTTTTCATTGTCGATTTTTTTTGAATGGAGTAATAGCCTTCTAGTAGATTCAACCATTTTTCTAGAGCATCTGCATCTCTCTGGCCTTCAAATAAGGGGATATCAAAATTGATTGGTTCCTTGAAGGGAGTCGCACTTGTGAAATGGTTGCTTGTCGAAGATGCCTCAACTGCCTCCATTGGTAGTCTTCGAAGGATTTGAGCAAAGTTGTCCATCATCTCGTTCCTCTGTCGCACAAGGGCTTCCTTGAGAAACGTCTTGAAAGGATCTTCTGCTCTGCCACCTCTCTTTTCTTCCTCCATGGGAGGTCGCTTGGGCTAGCGAGAGTGGTTCTCCTCAAGAGAAACTAACTCGAGAACCAAATATCTATACCCTGACCTTGTCGGGGACCTTCTATGAGAAATGACAAGGAAGAATGGGTTGGCTATGCTTCATTCACAACAAGCTTTACATCACGCTCCATTTCATGCTTAAGGGAATCCTTTACCTCAATTATATATGAGAGAGTGAGAGGAGAACAATTCCTATGATGCATGTGGGATAAATTAATCCAAGTTTATAAAATTCCATAGACATGTAAAACAATAGGACTTCCCGAGGTGGTCACCCATCCCAGTACTACTCTAGACTGAGCGCGCTTAACTGTGGAGTTCTAATGGGATCCGATGCATTAACACTATGTTGTAGTCATGTACATAAGACCACTAGGAAATCAACACACGATGTCTGTAATTAACAAATGACCATAGAAACAAAATGTTGATTCAGTGGAAAAGGTGGTTCGCCATCGAGATCCACCTAGATCAACATGTGTGTTGTGGACTCCTTATGCGTTGGATGTTGTTTTTCCTTGATTTGATTTGTGTTAGCTAAGTATCAAAATATTAACTAAGTGTTGAAGTATTGTTGGGATGTTTTAAAGGCCATAGTTGGATGTGTGCTATTATTGAATGAACTTGGTTGAGTAGGACTTAGTTGCCTTTGACAGATTGTATTTTAAGGTGAAAATATGGGAAGAACCTAAGTGAAGAGGCATAATTTGGTTTTAGTAGGAATAGAGTGGTAAAGCCACTATGACTGAGGCAAGGAAACTCTACATGACCTTAGGTGCCAAAATAGACTTAGGAGACTTGAGTTTGCAAAGAAAAATTCAAGTAGATTGTAGGTTCATGACAGAAATCAATGTGAGAGGGGGTTTGGTTCCCTAGAGAATGACATAGCAGTAGAGTGGGATAATATAAAAGAGAAGATCTTGAGTGCATAGTGATAAAGAGAGACATAAATTTTTTGTATGTTTGGAAGTTAACAAAATGAGTAGACCCTATTTTAGACTAGAAAATGAATTATTTGTGTGAGTGTTTATCTAATTTATTGAGATAATTGTGCATTATTATATTAGTAATTGTGAATTGCAAGTGTTAAAGTAATATCACACAATATTTTTAGATGGAATCTCAATTTGAGAACATGACATTTTTGTTTTCTTCATTTGGTATCGTCCAAGTTTAATGTTAGGAAATTTTTGACATGATGAAACTGAAGAATTATCATGCGAGGAGAAATGTCATTGTTGGAATGGGACAGGAAGAGGAAGGAAAATTGTGAAAAGAGAAATTGAGTTAATGAAGAGATATATGAATTAGAGACCAAATAAAGTGGGGAAGGAGAAGGACATAATTCATAGCTAGAACTAGCAGACAAGGGTGAACAACAAAGTCAAGAAAATGATAGAGATGTGTAGTTGCCCCATGTTTTGAAAAAAAAAAGGAATGCACATGTAAAAGTTCCAAGTTAATGGAAATTTGAACACAAAAGACTTGGTTGATTGGTCAGGAAAAATGGAAAGTTACTTAGAGTATGAGGAAAATTAAGGACCCTCAAACAATGAAATTCATTGCGATGAGGTTGAAAGGACAAGTTTCCTTGTGATGGGATCTTATGCAAAAAGAATGGTTGAGAAGCAAAAGGAGAAGGTACCAAACTAGAAAAATATGGAGAGCATATTGGGATATTATTAAAAAATACAGGGTTGAGAAGCAAAAGGAGAAGGTACCAACCTAGAACAATATGGAGAGCAAGTTGAGAGAATTTTTTTTACCAATGATTTGTAGAAAAATGTTGTTTAGGAAAACACATAATTTAAGGCCAAAGAGTATTGAAGTATGGAAACAACATGAAATTTCAAATTCAAAATGAAGTGAATTTTCATAGACTACATTATATAGAAGAGTGTTAATGATCTTTTGTTGAATCTTCATCACCTTCTATTTTTTGTCCACAACCCATGGACATTCTCCCGACATGCAAGAGTGGAGAGTGTGGGTACTCTTGCCTCAATGAGGTCCTTGCTCCAACATTTGGCATGTAGAATGAGCATAATTTTTGTTAAATTTAATTTTTAATTAAATAAAGTACCTAGGCAAGTGTTTCTCATCCCTAGGTGCCTAAGGGGTGAGAAAGTGCCTAATGTGGGCCCTAGTCATTTAATTTGTGAGATGCAAATTAAAAGGTGACTTTATGACTTTAGTGAGGGTGAATGAAGAGACATTTAATCTCAACCACTCAGCTAATCTAATCTCAACCATTGGATTGGAAAACTCCTCACCTACCTCATGAGGTCGATTAGGGTTGGAGGGCGCACCCTTTGTTGGGTTGTTGATTCATTATTGAGAGAGCAAGAGAGAGAGAAAATTTTTGAGTTTGGAGAGGAAGCCATTTCTGCAGAGCTAGGGCACACATTCTAAGGCTGCAAACTAGCACATAAATCGAGGCAACAAGGACAACATTGAAGGCAGGATGTACTGTACAGATTGAGCAAGTTGTACAGTAAGAAGAGCAGGCACAGAAATCGAGGGAAGGTACAATCCAGCAGAAAGGACGTACTGTACATATTTTCAAATTCCATACAGTAGGAAAAGGGCACGAAAACTGAGGTAGAAAGTATAGTCTGTACTTTACAGATTTCGTACTGTCCGTACGACTGTTATTCAAACACATATTTTGAGGTGAAGGCACTGTGCTATTTTCTAGAAGTTTCGACACATTTCTTAAGGTGGTCATACAACATTTATTGCACTATTTTGGGCTGAGACTATTGGCACAGATTTTGAGGTGATCATACAACATTTTGGAGGCACAAAAATCGAGGAGCAGACCTGTAATTTATTGCAGAAAATTCTGGAAAGAATTTTGAGGAGTTTGGCTCATTTTCTTGTGTGAAGATTTGGCACGGTTGTCGAAATAAGTTTATCATTTAAATTTCTGAAGATGAATATGCTGTAACAGAATTCTTTGAAGCTCCTAAATAATAAAAATCTCCCTCTCTCACTAGTTTTCCCCTTGTGGGTTTTTCTAGGGTCAAAGTTAGACCGAAAATATCTGTGTCAATATTTTCTGAGTTTTATGTGCTGCTGATATTTTATTTCTGCGTTATAAATGATGTTCAAAATCTTCATGTTTCAGTTTTGAAACTAATTTTCTGCTGCGTATTTAATTGCTGATATAAAACTGTGTTTGGGCATTAAACATTGGTTGAAAAATCAGCGAGACTGAAACTGGGTTGGGGTCTGAAAATTTTACAATTTTCACCTCCAACCTTGTTGGTTTTGGTTTATGTCTTGTGTGGGTCATCATGTTGCATTTAGGAAACACTTATCAAATCTACAAGGGGGTAATACTTCATTGAAAAGCATCATGCCACATAAATTTTATGAATAGACATAGATAAACTAGAGACTTTGATATTGATTAGAGATACCCAATCTAAAATATATAGAAAATTTCTTTATTAAAATACATATACATAAATAATTTTATTGTTGAGTGTAATTAACAACATATAATAAATTGGGTTGTTTAATTGTTTTATGAAATTATGTTTGTTTTTTGTGGGAATTTGGCAACATAAATTTGCATGAATTCACTATTTTTGTTGTTGTTTAAAATCCATTTCTGAATGCAGAAATGGATTAAACATGCTGAAAAAACCCTAGAGCACTAAGATTATATAGAAACAATCACTCAAATCTACGGATTTAACAATTTCTCACATGATTTTAGGCAAAATTTTCCAAAAAAATATGACCAAAAAATAATCATTTCGTAGAACGTTCAAACTACAACTAATACTACCAACCTACTAAATGAAAATACATATCACATAATATATAGATCAATAGATATCATACAAGCTCGAATGGGCCCGACTCTTTCACGAGAGGTCAACAACATTAGATTCTGTAGAGGATGATCTCTCCGTAAGAGTTTGGAGAGTTTCTTTGTTTCCAATAATTGAATGTTAGAACTCAATTGTTTGGGTAAGTTGTTAGCTCCCTGTGAAGATTTTTTCCTACTTTGTTCATTTGAAATTGTCCGTTGAATGCGTAAATGGTCATTTGATACTGTCTGTTGAGCACGTAAATGGTCATAATGCAAAAAAAAAATGGTGAAAGAGAGCCATCTAATCTCTGTGTGTACACTCGAGCTGGGATCATTAGTGACCATGGAGGATGGCTGCGAGGTCTGTTAGATTCATAATAAAGAAAAGAGCTGAAATATAATGGAAATAATAGAAGCAATCAAGAAACCATGATGAACAGAGATAACTAAACAATGGTAGAAAAAACATACACTACTCATCAATGCTTCTATAAATAATCATGTACATAGATGTACATATATAATACAAAAGACCATAATTGTCATGTAACTGTATAACAGTTAGGTTAACTTAACTAACCAACTAACATATGATTAGTGTTTTAACATCCCCCCTTAATCATAAGTTCGTTCTTTCCTGAAAAACTGCCACTACTTGACAATCACATGTGTCAAGTGAATATTCAGAGGGTTGGCTGAAGATGCTCTCTGAACTCTGAAAAAATAGCAGAAGTTGATGTCTTCTACTAAATTGGTGGTTTAAGGTTGACCACAAACTCATCTGGTGGTTTTAGGAAGACCACAAACCAATCTGGTAGTTTCGGGATGACCACAAATCGAATGTCTAGCAAAAGCTGATGTCTTCTACTAAATGGCATGGTTTTAAGTTGACCATAAACTAACAAGAGCTCAAGGCTCAAAAATATGAAAATGTAACAAGAATAAATTCATGTCTTCTGCTCAATTGGTGGTTTTAAGTTGACCACAAACCATATCAACAACAATATGTTTAGGAACAAGACTTCATATCAAGAACTAGGTTGCATACTTGATCATCTGTTCACAGGCTCTAAATCAAACTTCTAAATCAAACTTGGAACCTGACTCAAAATCAAACTTGGAACCTGACTCAACTAGATTTCCCCCCTGTTAGGGACAAGTGGTTCCAATTCCCTTGATCGTCATTCGCAAGTATGGCCAAGAAGAGATCCAACACATCAAACTGTCTTCCTTCGGAATCTGAAGACTCGATCTTCAACTCATAAGACTACATCAACTGGGCCCCGATCATACCCTAAATCATCAAATATTGAAAAACATTCATGTCCATCAACTGTAGAAATATCTCCAATCAAGTACGACTATAATTGTGTATAAATCCGACGATAAGACTGCTCCAATAAATTAGCTTCCAAACACCAACGCCAATTCCCTAACAATTCAAAATGAAGTTGTTTCCGCTTGTGCTTTTGGCACCTTATTGATGAATGATTTGTCTTCCCACAAAATTTGCATGGGTGAAGATCAAAACAATTTGACTTATCATGGCCAAACCGGTGATAGTGTTTGAACTGTACAGGTTCTTTATCTGACCGATTAGAAACATCATCATCAGCCATATCCTATACCTGTTCCTTACCAATATTCGTAAGCTTTGTTGTCTTATCATCATTAAAAAAACCTCCACTCACAAAGCAAACAGGTTCTCTATAATTAGGAATATGAAAAAGGTTGTTAGCATCATTTTCATATCCTAGTCCATATCGGTTTCGTTTAAATTGTAATTCTTCCCATGGTCGAACAATACATTTATCCACAACTTTTTCTGACATAGGGACTTCATCTAACTGATCTTCATGTTTATGACTTTCATTACTAGTCAACTGAGCGTCTTCATTCTCATCCTTGATGTCATTAAAATCACATTGTTGGTGTCGAAACAAACTTAACTCATCAGACAACAATTTGTTTTGAAGTTTGAACATATCAATCTTCTTTTGTGTTACTTGTAAACAAGTAATCATTGTACTGAGGGTGCACTTGTTTATTGCAATTGTAGATTCTGTAGTTGAGTTAATTAATGTGCACAATATTGTAAATATTTCTTCAATTCTTTCCATTTGTTTGTATGTTGATGCCACAAAGTTCAATTATGTATCCTATTGTGCATGCGAAGAGAAATCGTTCCTTGTATGAATGCTGCTAAAAAAAACTAAAAAAACTACAGGATCTGTATCCTGTTGTGCATGCCAAGAGAAATCGTTTGTTGAATGCTACCAAAAACTACAGGATAACCAATGACCTAGAGATACACACAAAGATCTTAAAAGAGACCCCCTTATTCAATTTCGGGTAGGTCAAGGACGCCTTATAACTTCTAAAAACTCCTTATAACACATTTACAAACACTCTTTAACACCCTTATAATTTGAAATACATTAAACTATAATAATGGAGAAAACTCCTCCATACAAAACTTGGTCTTTCTTTTAAAACAAAACTTGACCTCCACAAAACTTGGTCTTTAATTACACAAACTGCACTTGTAAATATTCTCTCACAAGAGACACTTTGCTATCTGAAAGCAATAGGATGACCTCAAATTCTAGTCTTCGTTGGATTCTACATGTGGAAGTGGAAAATTATGGTTTGATAATACTTGTTCCATGTGATTGTTTGTAGCATCAGATGGTGGTTTGATACAGGAAGCCACAGATGGTGGTTCGATACAGGAAGCCACAACTGACAAAGGATACTATTCGTTGGACTATATGGCTAATCTTTGTTGCTCAATGTAAGCAGAACACCAAGCCAATGAGCTGTGTAGTTGAGAAAACCGCCAAAATTCCAACCTTGGCAAAACTTACAACGCCTGAATGAGAACCGACGAACAAGGAAGCGAGTTGGCTTAGAGTAACTGTAAGAAGCGATGACAATAGAAAAAGTCGGAACCTGTGGCTCATAATAAATAGCTTCTCACGTATTCTCATGTGCTCCTTCAATATCATAGACTGCTTGGGAGTTGATTCGAGAATCTTTCATCAAGAAAACTGGATGGCGCAAGATAGCATTTTTCTTCAACATTTCATTTGAGATAAAAGACAGGACCATTAAACTTGACAAGAAGTCCAATGCTCTCCGAGCTTTTTTTTTTTTAGCAGGACTGGGCGATTGTTTTGATGTATAACAAGCTTCATGGAATAATTTGTATCCCTGTGCCTACTATCATAAACCTGCTTTGAATGAGATTTCATAAAATTCAATTCAGCGTACTTCACAAGATGGGAAGCATTTATCGTAGTAAATGGTGAGTGACATTCTCACATCATTCTTGACAAGAATACCTGTGCATCATTTGAAAAAATAACACATTTCACACTAAACAAGCTTACAGAACACAAATAAAACCCTAACATAGATGTAGCAGTTCACATCCACAACGATAAATCAACCCCCATGAATTGTATTAACTACAATATTATTCAATTGCTAAATGACATAACAACTCCTCCATTTAAATAATCAATTTAAGAGGCAATTTGCTAAACTGGATTATGCTTGCTGATAATATGGCAAGATTTCTTCTTTCAGAATTTAATTACCAGAGATGAATTACCAGATCGAGGGTTAACATTACCAAATTGAAATTTGATTATCTTTGCTCAGAATAAACCAAACCTTCGTTGAGATCATTGTTCCTTCGGATTACGCTTAGATCGCTTTCGGAAAACATTCATTTTGAAAACTGCTCTCTCAACCCTTCTCTCTTTTTCTTTGGACCCTCTCTTGATATGATCTCACTCCTCTACATAGGAGCCCTTGACCTTTAGTCTCTCCACTTTCATCATCCACTCTCCACTTTCATCATCCGCTTTTTCATCATTTACCATGGAAAAACTACCATGGTACTACTAGGCTTGATAAACTATCAGGCTCATAAGAACAATATCATGCTCTGATAAACCAGCAGGCCTCTAAGATCATCTACATGCTCTGATACCACTGTTAGATTCATAATGAAGAAAATAGTAGAAATATAATGGAAATAATAGAAGCAATCAAGAAACCATGATGAACAGAGATAACTAAACAATGGCAGAAAAGACATACACTATTCATCAATGCTTCTGTAAATAATCATGTACATAGATGTACATATATAATACAAAAGACCATAACTGTCATGTAACTATATAACAGTTAGGTTAACTTAACTAACCAACTAACTTATGATTAGTGTTTTAACAAGAGGACTAGTGAGTGTTGAGAGAGCACTTGTTCATAATTTGAAAGGAGCGTGAGCAAGAACTCCAATGGTTGGAGATTTTGGGCAAGAATGAGTTTCTTGTATGGTGAGGGCTCAGTAGCTCTAGAGTGTAAAGATGGGTTGTGAAAACAATTGGGTTACTCATAATCATATTTGAAGAAGAGGCATTGGAATGCATGTTGGTCGTTATGCATAAGGATTGTTTGTGATCGACCATGAGGACGAACCATCTTCTTTTTTTTCTTAACTTTCGTTCTTCACAATTCATGTGTGGGGATCTCTTAGAGAGCTGTTGTTTGTATATCTTCCCGTGCATAAAATATTTCAATGATCAAGATCTTCTCATGTTTCAAAACCAGACAACACGTTGAGTAGACAGTGATTTACTATATTTCATTGATCCAGATCTTCTCATGTTTTAAAACCAGACAGCACGTTGACGCATACAATGATCTACTAAAACTAGACAACACGTCGAAATGATATATTATATAGAGGTAGTTGCAAGGAGTAAGTTAATCAGTGGACAAAATCCAGTTTGTTTGAGTAATGGGTAAATGATAATGTTGCTTTGTGGAGAGTTGATACTTGTCATCCAAATTAGATTGATCTAAAAATATATTGAGAACATTTTGGAAGGGAGTAAGTTAATCACTGGAAAAAATCCAGTTTGTTTGAGTAATGAGTAAATGATAATGTTGCTTTGTGGAGAGTTGATATGGTTATTCTAATTAGATCAATCTAAAAATAAATTGACAATTTTGGAAGGGAGTAAGTTAATCACTGGACAAAATCCAGTTTGTTTGAGTAATGAGAAAATGATAATGTTTCTTTGTGGAGAGTTGATACTGGTCATTCAAATTAGATGGATCTAAAAACAAATTGACAAAATTTTGTAAGGGAGTAAGTTAATCAGTGGAGAAAATCCAGTTTTTTTGAGTCATGAGTAAATGATTATGTTGCTTTGTGGAGAGTTGATACTGGTCATTCAAATTAGATCGATCTAATAATAAATTGACAAAATTTTGAAAGGGAGTAAGTTAATCAGTGGACAAAATCCAGTTTGTTTGAGTAATGAGTAAATGATAATGTTGCTTTGTGGAGAGTTGATACTGGTCATTCAAATTAGATCGATCTAAAAATAAATTGACAAAATTTTGGAAGACAAATTTCTTTTGCATTGAGTATAGAAAATGATTGAAGCATTAAGTTTATCAAAATTGCTTAAATTTTTGAAACTAAATTTAAATTTTATTGTAAGATATATTTAGATTATAGTAGAACTGTTTTTTTTTTATTATTTAGTTAAGGTGGTAAAATTCATGTTAATTAGTGCTGAGGACAATCATTATTAATAGTTATTTGTGGTTTAAGGGGACAGAATTTTATTTCACTCCTGTCAGATGTATCTGTGTCTTGGGCAGATGACATAATTTCTCTCCTGCTAAATATCTTTGCCTTTTGGATAATTAACTTGTTTCCTTACATCCAACTAAATCTAACTTTTAACCAATCAAAAACAGTTTTAGTCTTATTTCACTAACCAACTCTAAATAATATGTGTGAAAAAAAACAAGTATCCCCTTATGATCATAACTCAATTACTTCAAATAAATTTATAACATTTGACCTGATTTCTATACATAAAATCAAATACTACTCTCTTAAAATGATACTAAATATAATAATATTTTTTATCAAAAATTAAACTTTAAAAAGACACATTGTTTGTGGATCCGAATTATCAAAATTAAATAAAAAAATCCGAATTATCAAAATTAAATAAAAAAAAAACACCTGTAGATAGAGATTTGTTTTATCTTGTTACCTGAAGCACAAAAATTTTGCATCTGACCAAATTTCCTGATTTCCTGATATAATAAAATAATTTAGTTGTTTATTAGATCATGTGAACAGTACAATCAGTGTTCAAATTTGGTGGGCGGTGTTAATATTTTGCCTGATGATGAGCATGGCTGGCATAGTGTAAGCAGTGTGTTCAAATTTGGTGGGCAGTGTTAACATTTTATTGGTAGTAGTAAAAAAATAAATAATTTAATTTGGTGGGCAGTGTTAACATTTTATTGGTAGTGGTAAAACAATAAATAATTTTTGAAAAATATTTAATTATAAATGAAAGTTTTTTTTATAGTATATTATATTTTAAATAAATATTATATTTTTATATATATATATATATATATATTTTTGAAATTATAAATTTGATTAGCTAAATCTATTTATACATTCAAAAACCATTTAAACTAAAAATTAAAATTTCATATTTCAATATTGTAATTATCCAAAAATAAAAATAAAAAAATATAATATTTAAACTACTCCAGTTATAATCCTGGATCCCAGCCATATGCTGCATGTATATGTGATCAAAAGACTGTATACGTGTTCACGTGTATGTGACCAAAAGACTCTTCGTATTTTCTTGTATGCTTTCAATGAGGTTGGGCTGATTTATACTGGTAGTTGCTTTCGATGTTATACTCCTGGTAGATAAGACAAGTGACTGGTCGCTAATTTTGCTGCAAGATTTTAAGAAAAAACCAACGTAGTCATGTCTATGTGGTTCAAAGTTTGTCTGTAATTTTTTATATTTTTTTAATGGGAATAAATATATTTATCGAAAGGTATACACTTATTGATAATGGGTAGATTTAATAGGGGTTTAGTGCTTAATAAGTTTTTTTATGTACAGGATTAAATATGGCTGGAATATTCTTAGTAGTCACACAAAATAAATGACTTATTTCAATCATTAACTTCCTAGCTATTATAAAGACATCCGTTTATGTGTTTACTTTTTTACATTTACCTAGTCATATTTAAAAATTACTTTGATAGCTAACTGATTGCCACGTAATAAAAATTAAAATATTAACACCAGATAAGTAAAGCGCAACCATTTATTTGTTAATCAATAGTAAAATTTAATAAATTTTTTACGTGCTGATACCTTTAAGCGTTCTCCAACTGCTATATTAGCGGCTGTGCTAGTTATGGTGGTAGCTGGTTTCGATGTTATGACCTCAACACACAGAACATATATGACGAGCCACATTTCTTGCAGGATATTAAAAAAAACGTATGTCAAAAGTTTATCATCAATATGTGGTCAAAAGATTGATCACTGGTACAAACCATTTATTTGAAAAGAAAATTTGGCCAGAAAGCATTACAATCCATCAATCCCGGAGGGGCGCGTGGCAGGCAGGTCGTACAATCTCTGTTAGAGTTTCATTACACGATTCAAGTTCTTTTGATGGAACTGTCTCAAAAAAAATCGACATTTTTGAACTAATCAAAATTCTCAGAGTTTTCCCAGATTTATCAAACTCTTAATTTACTGACACGTATAACACAATCAGATCGATGTCCAATGTGGACTGAGAGAAGCGTTTCTGTGCTATTGTGTATTGCTGTAACTTTCTTGCTGTGAAAGTGCATGCTGATTAGCGGAGACCAAGATGTGCTATTGTGAAAGTCAAGACCAGGCATTTCTCGCAGAAGAATCTTGCCTTTTTTGTGATGCTTCAGAAGACTATTTCGTTCTTGTGATGCTTCCCTTTGTGATGCCATCCATCGCACATTTGAAGAAGAAAAAGTGTGGCAGGACGTGGCAAAAGTAAGATCGATTCTCTTAGCAGAAACCCATGTGGGCAGAAAAAAGTGAAAGGAATAATGAAATAAAACATAAATAGAAAATAGAGATCTGCAATCCAAGATATACTTTTTCTTTTTTGGGCAAAATTTATCACAGCTCAGTGGTCAGATCAATTCTCAATTCTCTGTCTATTTGTCAATGTAGGTTAACTCATCATTGTTATTCAAGAAATTTTGTCATTTGAAATCATTGTTATTCAAGAAAATTCTGCCACTTGAAATGACCTACTAGTGATTTGTAAGGGACAGAGTTTCATTCCTAGATGTTTTTAGGTTTTAGATTATTAACATGGTTTCTTATTTTTAAGGAAAAAAAGATTGTAATTGTTCAGAAATAGTTTTAGACCTTCCTCTAAAACAAAAGATCATTTCAACATAAATAGTATCTGCAAGAAAATCAATATCCTACACTATCATCTAACTAAAATACCTAAATTTTAACTTCTTATTTTAAAAATAATCTGAACTCTACATCCATTTTTATTTAGCCCCTAAAATTATCTATGACTAGAATTAGCAAACAAAGATGAACAACAAAGTCAAAAAAATGATATAGATGTATAATTGTTCCATGTTTTGAAAAACAAAGAAAATGCACATGTAAAAATTCCAAATTTAAATTTGAACACAAAAAACTTGGTTGATTAGTGGGGAAAAATGAAAAGTTACTTTGAGTATGAGAAAAATTAAAAAACCTCAAATAATAAAATTCATTGCCATGAGGTTGAAAGAACAAGTTGCCCAAGGGTGGGATCTTATGCAAAAAGAATGGGTTGAGAAGTAAAAGGAAGTGAATTTTGAATGGGATCTTATTCAAAATGAAGTGAATTTTCATAGACTACATTATATAGAAGAGTGTTAATGATCTTTTGTTGAATCTTCATCACCTTGTATTTTTCGTCCACAACATGTGGACATTCTCCCTGCATGTAAGAGTGGACAGTGTGGGTATTCTTGCTTCAATGAGTTCTTTGCTCCAGCATTTGGCATGTAGAATGAGCAGAATTTTCACCTCCAACCTTGCTGGTTTTGGTTTATGTCTTGTGTGGGTTATTATGTTGTATTTAGGAACCACTTATCAAATTTATAAGGGAGCAATTCTTTATTGAAAAGTATCATGCCACATAAATTTTACTAATAAACATAGATAAACTAGAGACTTTGTTATTGATTAGAGATACCCAATCTAAAATATATAGAATTTTTTTTTATTAAAATACATATACATATTTCTGTTCTAAGACTTTTGCGATCATTGTTTTGTTCAAAGAGTACTTTCGGATCCATCGCATAGGTTTTATGTTTTTCGATGTTTCGGACCAAACTAGTGTGGTCCATCATCCGAAAGTACTCTCTGTACATATACATAAATAATTTTATTATTAAATGTAATTAACAACATATAATAAATTGGGTTTTCTAACTGTTTTATGAAATGATTTTTTTTTTTATTGTAAAAATTTGACAACATAAATCTGTATCATAAATCTGTATGAACTCACTATTTCTTACTGTTTAAAATCTATTTCTGCATTTCTGGATTAAACATGCTGAAAAACCTAAGACCACTAAGATTATACTTTCTTACCCGATTCCGATTTGGTAGAACGTTCATACTACTGCTAATACTACCAACCTGCTGAATGAAAATCCAGATCCCAAACTATATAGATCAATAGATATCATACAATGAAAAAAGCTCGAATGGGCCCGACTCTTTCACGAGAGGTCAGCAGCATTGGATTCTGTAGAGGATGATCTCTCCGTAAGAGTTTGAAGAGTTCCTTTGTTTCCAATAATCGAATGTTAGAACTCAATTGTGTTTTGTGAGGCGAGATAATCGATTCTTAGAACTCAATTGTTTTTTGTGAGGCGAGATTGGGAGGGTAAGTTGTTAGCTCCCCGCGAAGATTTTTTCCTACTTTGTTCATTTGAAATTGTCTGTTGAACGCGTAAATGGTCATTTGATACTGTCTGCTGAACGCGTAAATGGTCATAATGCAAAAAAAAATGGTGAAAGAGATCCAGCAAATCTCTGTGTGTAAACTCGAGCCGGGATCCTTAGTATCCTTGTAGGATGGCTGTGAGGTCTTGGTAGAGGACTAGTGAGTGCTGAGAGAGCACTTGTTCGTAATTTGAAAGGAGCGTGAGCAAGAACTCCAATGGTTGGAGATTCTGGGCAAGAATGAGTTTCTTGTATGGTGAGGGTTCAGTATCTCTAGAGTGTAAAGACGTGTTGTGAAAACAATTGGGTTACTCACAATCAGATTTGAAGAAGAGGCATTGGAATGCCTGTTGGTCGTTATGCATAAGGATTGTTTGTGATCGACCATGAGGACGAACCATCTTATTTTTTTCTTAACTTTCGTTCTTCACAATTCATGTGCGGGGATCTCTCAGAGAGCTATTGTTTGTATATCTTGTTTGTATATCTTCCCGTGCATAAAATATTTCAGTGATCAAGATCTTCTCATGTTTCAAAACCAGACAGCACGTTGAGCAGACAGTGATTTACTATATTTCACTGATCCAGATCTTCTCATGTTTCAAAACCAGAATCCAGATTTTGGAAGGGAGTAAGTTAATCACTGGACAAAATCCAGTTTGTTTGAGTAATGAGTAAATGATAATGTTGCTTTGTGGAGAGTTGATATTTATTTAAATTAGATCGATCTAAAAATAAATGGACAATTTTGGAAGCTAGTAAGTTAATCATTGGACAAAATCCAGTTTGTTTGAGTAATGAGTAAATGATAATGTTGTTTTGTGGAGAGTTGATACTGGTCATTCAAATTAGATCGATCTAAAAATAAATTGACAAAATTTTGGAAGGGAGTAAGTTAATCAGTAGACAAAATCCAGTTTGTTTGAGTAATAAATAAATAATAATGTTGCTTTGTGGAGAGTTGATACTGGTCATTCAAATTAGATCGATTTAAAAATAAATTGACAAAATTTTGGAAGAAAAATTTATTTTGCATTGAGTATAAAAAATGATTGAAGCATTAAGTTGATCAAAATTGCTTAAATTTTTGAAACTAAATTTTATTGTAAGATATATTTAGATTATGGTAGAACTACTTTTTTTATTATTTAGCTAAGGTGGTAAAATTCATGTTAATTAGTGCTGAAGACAGTCATTATTAGCAGTTATTTGTGGTTTAAGAGGACAGAATTTCATTTCACTCCTGTCAGATGTATCTGTGTCTTGGGCAGATGACGGAATTTCTCTCCTGCCAGATGTATCTGTGTCTTGGATAGATAACAGAATTTTTCTCTTTTGCTTCTTGGATAATTAACTTGTTTCCTTACATCCAAGAAAATCTAACTTTTAACCAATCAAAAACAGTTTTAGTCTTACTTCACTAACCAAGTCTAAATAATATGTGTGAAAAAAAAAAGTATCCCCTTGTAATAATAATCCAATTACTTTCAATAAATTTATAACATTTTGAACTTATTTCTATACATAAAACCAAATACTACTCTTAAAATTATACTAAATATAATAATAAGTTTGATCAAAAATTAAATTTTAAAAGGACCTTTTTTTACCTCCATAATTATCAAAATTTAAATAAAAAAACACCTGTTTTGTGTTGGGCATCTAGATAGAGATTTGTTTTTCCTTGCTACCTGAGGCACAAAATTTTTGCATCTGGCCAAATTTCCTGATATAATAAAATAATTTAGTTGTTTATTAGATCCTGTGAAGAGATGGTCCGTGAGAAAAGTATTGTTCAATGCAGAGAATCCCTGCATTGGTCAGCGTGACGCGTTGATGTGTTGGTTGTAGTTATTATGATGAGCATTGCTTGCACAGTACAAGCAGTGTTCAAATTTGGTGGGCGGTGTTAATATTTTGTAAGCAGTGTGGTCCAAAGTTTGTCTGTAATCTCTTGTATCCTTTTCAATGGGAAAGGGAATATTTATGGTGGTAGCTGGTTTCGATGTCATGACCTCAACACACAGAAAGCATTACAATCCATCAATCCCAGAGCGGCGCGTGGCAGGCAGGTCGTACAATCTCTGTTAGAGTTTCATTGCATGATTCAAGTTCTGTTGATGGAACTCTGCCTGAAAAAAAAATCGACATTTTTGAACAGACCAAAATTCTCAGAGTTTTCCCAGATTTATCAAACTCTTAATTTACTGACACGTATAACACATTCACTCGTTGGGACCATAGATGTGTATCAGATCGATGTCCAATGTAGACTGAGAGAAGCGTTTCTGTTGAAAACTGTGTACTGCAGATTGTGTATTGCTGTAACTTTCTTGCTGTTAAAGTGCATGCTGATTAGCGGAGACCAATATGTGCTCTTGTGAAAGTCAAGACCAGGCAATTCTCGCAGAAGAATATTGCCTTTTTGTGATGCTTCAGAAGACTATTTCGTTCTTGTGATGCTTCCCTTTTTTTTTTTCCCTTTTCTATGGGCCATCCATCACACATTTGAAGAAGAAAAAGTGTGGCAGGACGTGGCAAAAATAAGATCAATTCTCTTAGCAGAAACCCATGTGGGCAGAAAAAAGTGAAAGGAATAATGAAATAAAAACATAGATAGAAAATAGATATCTGCAATCTAAGACAGGCTTTTTCTTTTTTTGGCAAAATCTATCACAGCTCAGTGTTCAGATCAATTGTCAGGGAGAATAATTATTATTGGTTGCTATCTGTCCATCTGTCAATGTAGGTTAACGCATCACTGGTATTCAAGAAAATTCTGCCACTTGAAATGACCTGCTAGTAATTTCTAAGGGGCAGAGTTTCATTCCTGCTAGATGCCTTTCAGTTTTAAGTTATTAACATGGTTTTTTACTTTTAAAGAAAAAAAACTGACAATTGTTCAGAAACAGTTTTAAACCTTTCTCTAAAACTGTATCTGCAAAAAAATCAATATCCTACACTATCATTGAACTAAAATATCTAAATTTTAACTTCTTATTCTAAAAATAATCTGAACTCTATATCCATCTTTATTTATAACAACAAAATTATATATAATTCACTATAAAAAGACAACTACTAGATGTTTTAGCCTAGACAACTACTAGATATTTTAGCTTAACTACATAAACTAAGTGGCAGTTTAAATTTATTTATTAAATTATTTTCATATTCGTTTTAATAAAAATAACTTATTATACATTATAATTAACAAAATAATTTTACAAAGTTAGAATGAGAATTTTTGCAAGATTTTCACTAGACTTTTGCAAGATTTTCACTAGTAACCCAGATGACCTTTATCTCTTTTGAATCATCTTTTCATTAAGAAAGTGAAAGTGATTTTAGTAAATACTTTGTTAAACATGAGTTTTGATCGTCACATTGTGTAACAAGAGTCAGCAGGGTGCTACTCTGTTTTGCTAATATGATGAAACAATGATAACATATTGAAAAAGAAATCAGCACGGTGCATCTATGTGTATACCATATTGAATCAAGTTAATTAACTTGATTATGTTGTTAAAAAACTATTAACAAAGGAAATAAAATATTATTTTATTTAATAAAAAATAAATTTCAAATTTTTTTATTTTAATTATATTTATATTTATAACATAATATTTGAAAGTTTTACATTAAATATGATTTTACAATATTATAATTTATTCATTATATTAAAATATAATTATCATTTAAGAAAAGTCAAAAGAAAATAATAATTTGTCATGTAATGCAAGTAGTATTTTGATATAAATATAAATTTTGTAAACAATACACTATCATTTTACCACGATTAAAAAATTACATTAAAATTCAAATCTCATGATTTACATCTTAAGTGTTTAGTTTCTCATAGGAAAATACATTTCTTTTTACATGTCATCCCACCATGGAAAAATATTTGCATGAAATTTCCAATGGTAGGGTTTGCACATTATAAGTACATAATTTCTCATTGGAAATACATCTCTTTCTTCTTATGTCTTTTATTTTTTAATGTTTCGGAACAACACAAACGTTAGACTAGTACTCTAACTAGTTGAAACATGTATTTAAAATGAGATGGCAAGTAGCATATTGAAAATGTGAAACAAGAAAAACATCAAAGAAAACTGATCCCTGAGACAACTAAACAACACAAACCTTAGACTAGTGATTTGAAACATACACTTAAAATGAGACGGCAAGTAACATATTGAAAATGTAAAACAATAAAAACATCAAATATTTTTCATGGATACACTTAAAATCCAATTAGCACAAAAAGTACACAAAGTGCAAAAGATAAACAATTTTCTAATAAAATAATGTTCATATAATAAATCATTGATTTTGTTTTTAGCTCCCAAAATTTAAATGTTAATACACATATATGTTTCAAAATAAAATAACTCCATATTTTCACCAAATAAATATTATAAGTACTATTTTTTTCTCAACATTTTTTATACCCCTTATTATTTTTACCATTCCAATATTTTTCATATGTATATGGAATTTACTTTAAAAAATGTTATTTATCATATGCTACTTGAATTTTTAGTTATAAGCATTAGATATATTTCAATACCATTTCATTTTTAGATCCTTCTATTATGAAATTTATGGTCATTTTCATTCTTTGTTCAAAGAATTTCATGGTTCATTGAGTGATCCAGGTGGATATCAGTGACCACCCATCTTTTCCAACTCGCTCAAAATAAATTTCTGGCAATTTTAGCAATTTACTATTTTTAGCAGTTTTTAACTTCTGGGGCCATTTTGGGGGCCTAAATGAAAGCTTTCGGGATCGATCTTCTCAATGATATCCGAAGGCTCTAATTGAGCCCCCAAAATGAATCTCCTTGATGATACCTTTCCAACGGGCTATCGTGCGCCTAAAACATAGATCGTATGCAAAAGTTATGACCCTGAGAAGTTGTTGTACTAACTTACCCAAACGGGGCCCACATGACTTTTGGCGCTTCATCTCCTAGGGTTCGGTTTTTGGATGTCTAGGGTTTTTGACATTCCTGTTTATTGTAAAAAGGCCTTCAGAGCCTCATTGTAGTCATCTTCTTGCGAATGAGTGCAACCGTCACATCTCTTCTCATATATAAGCCACCACCATTCTAGCAAGCTTGTTTTCCACTGCATTTTATAGTTTCAACTTATTTCCTTATTCAATAGAAAACTAGTTTTACTGTATCTTTGTTATTTTGTGTTAAGCATCTTTTAATAATTTGTATTCATTTCATTATTCTCATAAAATCCAGATCAGTGGTATCAGAGAGGTCTGCTCCTTTTCGTCTTAATGCATGTCCCCAACGAGGTCAGGGTACAAAGAATTGGGTCTCGAGCTTGTTTCTCTTGAGGACAAAAGATCTCGCACGCCCAAGTGACCTCTTATGGTAGGAGAAAATAAAGATGATGGGACAAGAGATCCTTTCAAAATGTTGCTTGAGGAATCCCTCACACAACAAAGGAACGAGATGATGGATAGTTTCGCGCAAATCCTTCGGCGGCTACCAACAAGCGACACATATTCCTCGAGCGGAGGCGTCGCCCCCTTCAAGGTACAAATCAACTTCAATATTCCTATATTTGAAGGTTAGATAGACGCAGATGTTTTAGACAAGTGGTTGAATCTACTAGAAGGGTATTTTTCTGTCCATAAATTTTTGAATAAAGAAAAGATTACTTTTGCACTCCTCAAAGCCATTCCCCATGTCAAAGATTGGTGGGAAACTTTATGTGAGAAAAAGGAAACAAAGGAAACCTCATTATTTACAGTCGCGATCACCTGAGAATCCTTCAGTGATGTTATTAAGGAACAATACTACCCTGTTGGAAGTTATGATGACTTGTATACCAAATGGACCACACTACGGAAAGAAAGAGACCAAGCAGTGCCAAAGTTCACAAATATCTTCCATACCTTGCGCACCAAGCTGGGTATAAAATATTCAGAGCGAAATATGGTGCTCAAGTATCGTGGTGCTCTGCATAGATATATCCAGACTGAAATGGAATTTCTGGACATCTCGTCCTTGGGTGTGGCCTACCGATATGCCGTCAAAATCGAGTAGAAGCTCAAACAAAAGACACAGTAATTTGGGCTTGGGAACCCCTCACAGTGAAAGCCAGGAAGGGGAAAACCCAACCCACAGAACAAAGGACAGAGCAAAGATGGACAATATCAGGACAACCAACCCAAGCCGCAAGAAAATAAGGACACTGGAAAGACAAAGAAAGATACTGGAAAGTGATGTGACTTCCATAAGAGACCTTGGCATAACACTACTGACTACCGCTCAAAGCAGTCGTTGGTGGCCGAAGTGTCAGTCTCTGAATCAGATGTGGGTTCTGACTATGAGTCAGAACAAGAAATGGGAAGATGGATCATTGATGCGGAACCCAGTGCCACCATTGCTACGAAAAAGCTCCATCCTGGTGAACCAGACAAGCCAGAAGAAGGCGAGCGCCTCTTCCATTCAAGGATGTGGGTAAAAGGCACCCCGCTACACTTCATCATTGATAGCAGTAGCAAGAAGAATCTCATCTCAGAAGAGGTCGTCAAGCGGCTGGACCTGCCGAAAATGCTGCACCCATTACCCTACACCATTCGATGGCTCCGCCAAGGAAGCGATCTCTGCGTCAACCAACAATGTCGACTGTGGTATGACATAAATCCATTCAAAGGTGAGGTATTATGTGATGTTGCTCCTCTCGAAGTTTGTAATGTTCTTTTGGGACAACCTTATTTATGGAAATGTCATGCTGTATATGAGTCTAGGCCTCGTAATGTTATTATTACTTTGAACAAGAAATTGTACAGGATACCTGAGGCAGTGTCTCCTAGTGCTATTTCCTTGATCTCTACCAAGAAATGCAGGAAGGTCATCTCTCAGACCGGGAAATTTGTCTTCTTCTTGATTCGCTCATAGAGTGAGCGAAAGATCGCAACCACATCCAGGGCTTTTGCGACCGATCTCTCCACACAACAGAAGCAAGTGGATAAGGTCATGGAAGAATACTCACATATCTTCTCCTCTCCCACCCGGGTATCTCTGCACTCCCAGATCAAGCATCCCATCAATAAGAAACCAGACGCACCGCTACCTAATGGCCTAGTCTACCGCTGCTCTCTGTTAGAAAAAAAGGAGATCAAGAGGTAGATCCAAGAACTGCTCCAGAAGGGGCACATACATTTCATCTCATTGCCTTGTGGGAGCCCAATCGTGCCGATGTAGAAGAAATATGAGACCTGGCAACTCTGCATTGATTACCGAGCCCTGAATATAATCACAGTCTGAAACTGGTACCCAATTCCTCGAATCGATGACCTCCTTGATCAACTCACGGGGGCCAAATACTTCAGTAAGATTGATTTGAAGTTTGGATACCACTAGGTCCCAATAGAATAGACATATGTATGGAAGACCGCCTTCAAGTCAAAAGAAGGTATTTTTCAATGGCTGGTCATGCCCTTTGGTTTGAAAAATGCTCCAACAAATTTTATGAGGATGATGGACGATATCCTACGAACTTTCACCAATACTTTTGTAGTGGTGTATCTGGATGACATCCTCATCTGCAGAAATACTTGGGTGGAACACTTGCAGCATATTCAATAGGTTCTGCACACCTTGCAACAACACAAACTATATGCAAACATGGAAAGATTCTCCTTCGGCATGGACATGGTCCATTACTTAGGCTACATTGTTGATCGGCATGGTGTGCATGTGGATCTAGCCAAGATACAGGTCATCCATGACCAACCAGCCCCAACCACTCTCACTGAACTTACTTGACAATTTCTATCGCAGGTTTGTGTTGGGATTCTCTCATATCGCATGGGCCCTCAGCCAAGTAACCAGGGGTGGAGGTAAGGAAAAATTTGTGTGGGGCATGTCCCAACAACAAGCCTTCGATGATTTGAAGAAGCATTTGTGCTCATCCCCAATACTTTCATTACCAGACCAGGAAGATCCCTTTGAGGTCGAGACAGATGCTTCAACCTATGTTGTGAGCGTCGTTCTCACTCAACACGGCCACCCTGTGGCATATCATAGTGAGACACTATCAAATGCTATCCGTAAGTACCCTACTTACGACAAAGAACTGTACTCCATTGTGAAAGCCTGCCGCTAGTGGAGACATTACATTCTTGGGAAGGAGACAATCATCCACACTGATCACAAGCCACTACAGTTCATGCAAACCAAAGGAAAATTGCAAAATGACCGCCATCGGAAGTGGTCCACATACTTACAACAATTCCACCTCAACATCAAGTATAAAATAGGAAGCACCAACCGAGTTGTTGATTGCCTTAGCCGAATTCTAGTCGCCACACTCACCACAATGCTAAACTCTTGCGGCCACGAGACCTATGGATGGCCCCACCTCTATGAGACAGACCTTGACTTCTCCACCACCTACCAAATGTTGGGCGCCAACTGAGTGGTCATTAATTTCCATCTTCAAGATGGGTTGTTGTGCTGTTTGGGCCATATCTGCGTTCCATCAAGCGAGCGCGCGAAGCTGATTTGGGAAGTTCACTACAGTCGAGTGGTAGGACACTTTGGCATTGAAAAGATAGTGGCAGTGTTGCAGAAAAATTTCTATTGGTTGAAACTTCGACGATATGTCAACAAGTATATCAGGTCCTGCACCTCCTGTGCTATTGCCAAACCAACCACTAAGAAACAGGGCTTGTACACCCCTTGGCCTACTCCTGACAGTCTGTGGGAAATCCATATCAATGGACTACATGTTGGGCCTCTCATCCACCAAGAGGGGAAATGACTGTGTTTTTGTGGTTGTTGATCGCTTTTCCAAGATGGTGATTCTATCCGCCTATAAGAAGACCATCACAACAAAAGCCACTGCCAAGCTCTTCTTTGAACGAGTATGGGTACATTTTGGGATCCCACAAACCAATATCTCAGACCATGATAGTCGGTTCCTCATCACATTCTGGTCGAGCCTCTGGTCATTGATGGATACCAAGCTCACCAAATCCACTACCTTCCACCCCTAGACAGATAGCCAAACTGAAGTCGTCAATCAGATGATTGTACATATCCTACGCATGTAAAATTCAAAAAACTCCCACACATGGGATGAGAGTCTTCCCTATGTCCAACATAGCTACAACCAAGCCTTTCATAGCTCAACTGGCCACATCCCCTTTCAGGTGGGGTTGGGATTCCAACTATTGGGTCCCATGGATGTTGCACTACCCTTGGTGATCACCTCGGCCGACTCGTCCCCTGCTCCACCAGAAGCTAACAAAGCCACCCAGTTCATTGAGAGGATCGAGCACATCCGCCAATAAGTTCAGGATATTCTACAAAATTCTAATTCCAAGTACAAGAAATGCCATGATCAACATCGGGTGCCACATAAGTTTCAGGTGGGAGACAAAGTTTGGTTGCACTTGTAGAAAGTACACCTTACAGGGACCCATCGGAATCTTCTCCCACTCCATTATGTTCTGTACACCATCACCAAGGCTATGGGTGACAGTTCTTTTGAGCTCAACATTCCCCCTTTCGTTGGCCTGCACCCAGTCTTCAACGTGGCTCTCCTTCGACCATATTTCCCACCATTATTGGACACTTCAGAGATAACAGAGAAGTTGAAACCAACATAGCTCAACCCTAAATGCATGCAACATGCATTCGATGATCATCTTGTAGACACACAAATCAATGGAATTCAACAACAAAGGATCCGACTTTATCGAGTCGTCAAAGCAAGGAAACTCCTGCACCAAGGAAAGTGGCTCACCTGGGGCCAAATTCAGTAGAAATTTCCTCATCTGATGGGGGAACCCAAAGAAATGGAGACCATTGCTTCCTAAGGAGGGAGGATTAATCCATGTGGATATCGGCAGCCACCCACCTTTTCCAACTCGCTCAAAACAATTTTTTGGCAATTTTGGAAATTTACTATTTTTAGCAGTTTTTAACTTCTAGGGCCATTTTGAGGGCCTAAATGAAGGTTTTTCGGGATCGAGCTTCTCAATGATAGTCGAAGGCTCTAATTGAGCCTCCAAAATGAATCTCCTAGACGATACCTTTCCAAGGGGCTATCGTGCACCTAAAACAAAGATCGTATGCAAAATTTATGACCCCAGGAAGTTGACTTACTAACTTACCCAAACGCGACCCACATGAATTTTGACGCTTCATCTCTTAGGGTTAGGTTTTTGGATGTCTAGGGTTTTTGAAATTCCTTTTTATTGTAAAAATTCCTTCAAAGCCTCATTGTAATCATCTTCTCGCGAATGAGCGCAATCGTCACATCTCTTCTTAGAGATAAGCCACGACCATTCCAACAAGTTTGTTTTCCGCTGCATTTTATAGTTTCAACTTATTTCCTTATTGAATAGAAAACCAATTTTACTATATCTCTGTTATTCTATGTTAAGCATATTTTAATAATCTGTATTCATTTCGTTCTGCTCATAAAATCCGGATCATTGAGAATTTCTATAAAATACAAGGATTAGAGATACAACACCCTACTCCTTAATGAGAAGCTTCACTTCCATTAAAAAATAAAAAAAATCATAAAGATGGACCTCCTCGCATCACTAACTCACCTCACACCCACCCCCCACAAAAAGAAAAATTGGTTGGTTGAACCCCAAATTTAGTTTTACCCCACCTCGTTCGTACCATCTAATAATTGAATTATGGTTTTAATTATTTTTAGAACCCTAATATGAACAAACATGCTATGGTTTTATTTTTCTAGTGAATTCCCATGAGATAATTGAAGTTTATCACAAGGGATCACTACCATGAAAATTAACATATAAAAGACGGGTCAACCTTAAATTATCATGGTTAAATAACCACTTAAAAAAGACATCCTTCACTAAATAAACCCTATTTCATATGCTTATTTGACATAATCCTAAGATGCAAAAAAAAAAATTGGGATTTCAAGTTCAAGTATACATAAATACAAAAATAATGGGTTGGGATGAGGGTATTTTTCTTAGAACTTTAAGTGGTCATGGAAAACAATATGAATGACTATATTGTATCCAAATGTAAATTATGTTGTAATTGAGATTTGATAATCACAAAGTATTTTGTATTCAAATTCATCAGTGGAAGTTTGACAATTCTCAACTATCCAACAATAACAAATACCTAAACAATGGGTTAGGGACCTATCCACTTGCACAGATTGATGTGTTGAAGAAGAAGGGTCTAGACTCTCACTATTTTAGCCAAGACAATCTTGAACCAAACTACGCCCCTCGACCTTGGAACCATAGAGAACAATGAGTACTATGGTCATGTCCAAGAAGTGCATCTTTGCGTATATTTTTCTTCAAATCACTCTCACAAATTTAGAAATGCACGATGCCATAAGAAACTTAAATTTGTGTGTTTCAAGACAATGGAAGGGTTATTTTGAGGTATAAGTGAGAATTTTAGGGCACTTTGCCTATTTTATTTTTAGTTTATTTATTTTAAATTTCTTTAACAAAAATGATTTTTTTTGGAGGATCCACAGTTTGACATTTTTGGCGAGATGAAAAATTGATCTTTCGTAGATCCTCCACTTCTTCTCAATTGGAAATGTATCCTGAGGGGATCTAAATCTATGCCCAAAAAACATGGATCTTGGATCCTCCATTAATGAATCCAATAACATGGGACTTATGTTTTTTTGCCAAGAAATGCTCTACATCCCATTATGACATAAATGTTGTAATGTAACATAATGAGGGCAACATTGAAGTAGCACATGTTAGTCAAAATACTATACATTAATCATATATTTAAAAAACATTAAAAAATACAACATATACATATACATGCATATGTGTGTGCAATTTCAAGCATCCAATCTTAACGTAAATTCAACTATTAAACAATGAATTGATTCCAAGAAAAATTCAACATGCAAACATAAATTACTGACCAAAATGAAAATAAAATTGCTATTATTAATCTACTACACATGAAGCTATTATAAATTTTATACTCATGAAACTTTTGATATAACTCATTACTCATGTGGAATTAATTATATATGCAGATTACTATTTCTATAAGAGACAATGAAAATGTATCCCTATTAATCTAAGAGACCAAGTAAAATGTGCAATTGGGAGGCTTTGTAATACCCAAAGAATGTCTATGTTCATCAATATGGTGGGCATGCACATAAATCTTTATATATGTGTGAAGAAGACGATGTTTGTAAATTCAATCTAGGATAATTCCACATAATGAGCAATAACAAGGTGAACAAAATATTCCCTAATGAAAAGTTGGCTCGGCTCACATGGAACATGATAGTGTCCAAATTTATCTTTTGTATATCCCTAGATTACAAACAGTATCCAACTTCTCTACTAAGCAGCATGCCTCACATAATATAAACACCTAAAACGCCTATCCTATAATTAAATTAAAATAATGTTAGATAGGATCTGCATTGTTCACCTATTACAAAGTCTCCCTAATGTCGTCGTCCTCTATAGCAATAGCATTCTACCTTTCAATTTTTATGAGGTTGTGATATTTACCCTATTCATTTATGGATTAATTATTGGATTTTGCTTCATGTTAAGAATGTGCCACTCCATTCGAAATATATATTACAAAGTTCAAACTCTATGTACTTTGTCATTAAAAGAGGGGTTTTAAATTGGAAAAAATCTATGTACTTTGGCAATAAAAGAGGGGTTTTAAATGGGAATCTTTTTTACAGAAATGATTTTTTAATATATTTAAATATAATGATTTGTATGAAAGTTATAACAAAAATATTTAACATAATCAATTATTATATATTTATAAATAAATTATTTTAAGTTATACTTTACATTACAATTTAATAATTATTTAATTAAATCCATGTTAACTCCAAATTTATTTAGTTGAAGAATCTATCATTCTAATCATAATGAATATATATGTAAGAAATGATATATGTTTAATTTTTGGCTTCAACATAGTATTAATTACTACTAATTAAGTTTAAGATATCCAATTAAACAATGTCATATGGTGAGATCCTAATCGGGAGGTCATATAAGTCCTACTTCTTTAGCTTCTGTTAGGCTTGGGTGTCTAAAAATCTGTAGCAAAAATTCAAATGAACTCAAAATTTCAAGTTGATAAAGTCAAAACCTAAAATCTAGGGAAATCTCTTTGAATCTCAAGTGAATTGATTTCATTAGGTTACATAGATTTTAGTGTTCGTCAATCAATATTTTTTTAACTAATTTGTTTGCTACATTACTCTTAGTATAGTGCATTGATTTCAATGTTTGTATAGTGGATAAATTTCATTATTTTGTTTTGTGCATTGATTTCAATGTTCATATAGTGGATAAAGGCTACATGAAAAAAATCCCCACTATTCTAAAACAATAGATTACATAGGATTGTATGGAAACCATTATGCCTAGTAAAGGAATTCAGTTGTGAGGCAATAAATAACTAATCAATTAGATGCTTTGAGATCGTGATTAAAAAAAAGAACTAAAGGAAACCTTGAAATCACAAGCTAATAGAACTAGAAGCATGAAGTAAAAGGTATGATTCCAACATCTCCAACTATAGAGGCCTAGATGGAGAGAATCCAAACTAGGGGTTCATATAAGACCCATTTTTCCAAATGTTGTTGAGTCTTGGTACCTAAGAATCTATAGCAAAAGGTCTCTATGAATTGGAAATTCAAAGTTGATCAAGTCAAAATCCAAAGGATGGGGCAATGTTCTATAATATTAAGTACATTGATTTTGTAATATTGCTTAGATTTCAGTGTTTGTAAAGTCAAGAAAATTTTACTAAGTTTTTCACTCCATTGTTCTTACTATAATGCATTGATTTCATTGTGTGAATAATGGATAATTTTTTTTATTGTGTATTGTGCATTGATTTTAGTGTTTGTATAGTGCATATATAAAGGCTACACGAGAAATATTTTCTCACTATTTTGAAGTGATGGATTAGATAGAACTGTGGGAAAAAAAATATGCCTCATAAAGGAATTTAGAAGTGAGGTAGTGAATAGCTAATCAATCAGGTGGTCTAAGATCGTGATCAGAGAAAAAGAATTAAAGGAAAATGCTAGCATGTGAGCTCCAAATCACAAGCTAATAGAACTCGAATCACCAAGAAAGTGGCCACATCACTCCAAGATCTCCAACTACATAGGTTTAGATGGTGAGAATCTAAAGCATGAGGTAATATAAGTCCCACTTTTCTATCTTTTGTTGGGATTAGGTACCTAAGAATCCACAAAAAAAAGGTCACTATGAATTGTAAATTTCAAGTTGATCAAGTCAAAACCCAAGGGCTAGAGTAGTCTACTAGAATAACAAGTACACCAAGTTCATTATACTACATAGATTTTGTTGTTTTTAAAGTTGATCATTTTCAATGAAGTTGTTCTTTGCATTGTTATTAGGATAGTGAAATGATTTTAGTGTTGTATAGTGAATAAATTTAATTACTTTGTTTTGTGTTTTGGTTTCAATGTTGTACAATGGATAAAGGCTACATGAAAAAAAAACTCACTATTTTCAAATTATTGATAGATAGAATTGTAGGGAAATAATTATTCCTGGTACAGTTATTTTGTAGGGAGACATTGGATAACAAATCAATTAGATGGTGTGAGTTTGTAATCACATAAAAAATAATTGAATTCTAAGGCTCACATGAGCTCCAAATCACGCATTGATAGAACTAGAGTCATAGATAAAACGTTTGCATCATTCCAACATATCCACTCCAAAGGCCTAGATGATGAGAATCCACACCAAGAGGTCATATAACCCACTTCTCTAGCTTCAGCTGGGCCTAGTTTCCTAACAATCCATGATAAAAGTTCATATGAAATCAAAATTTCAATCTTATCAAGTCAAAACCCAAAGTCTAGAGCATACTTCTAGAGTCCCAAATACACCCCTCGATGCTAGAGTTCTCATTTATTGGTATCTCCTTAGTTTGTATAAGTATTATTTATGTTGGCCACCTTTTGTTAGTTTCATGAATCAGGTCCTCTCTAAGGCTTCATGAAGTCACAAGGATTGATGTTGGAGAAAGAAAATAATAATATTGGGAAGAAATGTAAGCAGGTTATGACTTTTACTCCAATATCTTGAGTCAAATGTTTGAAAGGTCTTATATTTGACCCTCCTTTCTCATATGATTGATATGAAAAGATGGGAAAGTTAGCAAGTGTGGCTATAAGAAAATATGGAGAAGATATATTAAGAAGATCATTGTGTATTAATCTATTTGTTATTTATTATATGCATCCTTTTACTTCCTTACTATTCACCTTCTTCAACATTGAACATTGTTACTTTATTACCATTAACCTTATTCTTCATATAACATTTGAAGTGATATATTGTTATTACTATCTATATTATAGATGATGCTTAGTAAATTTCAAAGGATCAGATTCATCTTAAACATATACATATACATAATTATAATCATCTAAAATTTTGGTGTTGTCACCCATGATTAAAAGAAACCTAAATCCATCTTAACTCTAGATCTATCAAGCATCAAGAGGGATCAAATCCCTTGAGGTGAAAACCTTTCCTCATGATAAGGATTCTTGTCCTTAGTCTTAGCATAAGTATATTGAGCATATGCATTTCTCATTATTGTTTGAGTTGGATATTATTATTGTGGTTTGAGAGTGACGAAACCTTTTGGTTTCCTATTCTCATGGTGAAGTTTAGATCATTTCTGCAACCATATTTATTATTGTGATTTGTTGCTAGTCCTTGGGATCTAGTGAGAATTTGTCTCCTAGATTTTCTAGTTAGTTTTATTTATGTAAATCTATTTAAGCTAGTGTTTGGATTAATAATAATCAATAAAAGGTTTTTCTATTTACAAATTGGTGTTGAAATCTACTCATGAGTGGTTAAAACCACATAATTTGGTATTAGAGTACTTTCCATTTTGATTCTAGGTTTGGGTATTAGCTTTCTTCCTATATGATTTATGGTTTGGGTTTGTCTAAGGAAGACATCTTGTGATTAATTTCTATAATAGATTGGTGCTGCATTATTTTGGGTCTGTGGCATTCTTGTTTGAAATATGTTTCACTTGGATATTACATATTACAATTGTGGTTTTGATCCTTTGGCATCACTCCATCATAATAATATCCTTCAGATTGCATGGGTGTGGAAAATATTGATTTACTCTCTCTCTCTCTCTCTCTCTCTCTCTCTCTCTTGTGGCTTCTATTGGTTATTTGATACAATAGATTTGAGTCATTACAAATCATTCCATGTCTTCTACTCCAATTGTTTCCTCCACTCAAATCTAGGTCATTGAGTCATTAAATATCTATAGTTGCAACCAAACTCAAATCTAGTTCAGTGTGTCTCCTTCAAATCGCAGAATATTTTAGGTTGCAACCACAACCTAGGAATACACTAGTAACATTGGCTCAAACAACTGGTTCTGACATCATGCAAGCTACAACTATCAATATGTTGGAATATGATTTGGAGCCATCTCTCCATAGTGCACATATCTAGATCATGACCTTTATGGCCTTGGATACCTATGATTGTGGGTGTTCTTTCCACTACGTAGATCTATGATATGCTAACCTGCAAAAATGAAGAAGTGTGGCACTGAAGCAGATGCCACTTGATTAACTTTAGAAATTATTTTCTATCTCTGCTATGTGTGATCGATCTGCCTAGTAATTTTCCCCAATGATTTTCCAAATCTATTATTTATCTCTATTCAAATTGAGTATTTACCTCCCACCATTGTTTGTGGATCCAAACTTTGAATTGTTGCAAACCGTGTTTGTGGATCCGAAATTTGAATTGTTGCAAACCGTGGTTTGTGGATCCTACAAAACATATTTATATTTCTATTTCTATGTGCAACTAACATTGGAACCATGTTCTTTGACATAATTCATTTTCAAGATTTCAATATTTTTCTTATTATTTAAAAATAATATTTTTGAAAAGAAAAATTCATGAAGTTAATTTTTTCCTTTTGAATTTTAAAGAGAGCTAATTATTTGTAACTTATTTTTTTTTATCAAAATTACAAACTCTAGAAAAAAAAGGCATAATCATAGTTTGGAAGGAATATTATTTTGAAAACGAGATCTTCATGTATTATTGGGAAGAATTTTAAAAGGAAGGTTATTTTAGTAATATTTCTAAAGATTGTAGCAATGGTCCTTTTCCACTGCATTCAAGATTACGACTACATGATCCATGGAACAATGATGCTTGTCTCGTTAGATGAAAGGTTAACGATATATCCATCAACAAGACATATTCTCAACTTTCCAAGTGCAAGGTGCCTATCTATGATGGATCTTGCAATCTAGAAGTGCTTTACAATTGGATTCTTGAAATCAACACCTAGTTTTAATACAACCTAATTCATGCAAATGAGAAGGTTTCACTTGCCAAATTGAAGCTCACAAGACTTGTCAAACTCTTAATAAAAAACTATGGAGAAAATCAAAATCCAGTTACCACTTGGATGGGGATTGTGGAAGCCCTTAGTCTTATGTTCTATCCATCCAACTACAAAAAGGGTATTAACATCAAGTGGCTTCACCTGTATCAAGGTTTCAATATGCATGTACAAGAGTACATTCACCTATTCAATCGACTATGAATCCTTCTCAACATTTCTAATCCAACCAAAAAACTTATTCTTAAATTTAAAAGTGGGTTGGAGGAACATTTGTATTGAGATATAAACTAAATGGATATCACCACATGTGATGTTGCATACAATCTCACATAGTTGGTCGAAGAAAATATTTCTCATAAGTGTAGAGTTCAACACTGTTCATCTTCTTTCAAAAATCACGAAACAACATTTTCAAAGACCACACCTCGTGTCATGACAAGTAATCATTCTTCTTCCTCTTCTTTTGATGCTGAGAAAAATGGAAAATTATATATATTTTGTAAGAAAAAAGGACGTGGAAAATCTAAATGTTTTAAATTAAAAAGGAAATATTTGCTTGTATCGTCTCAAGAACAAGGAGTTAATGATGCCCCTATCGAGACTGGTAGTGATGATAGGACTTATGAAGAGTTGAAAGGCCGAATTAATAAGGTTACTTTGATGCACCATCATCCTATTCAATGGAGTGTGATATTTTGTTTGTCATTCATGCCCACCTCACACATGATTTTTTAGTGGATTGTATAATCAACAATGGCTCACAGAAAAATCTGATTGTAAATACCATGGTTGAAATGATGCATTTACCAACGAACCCTCATCCTCATCCATATGCACTTGGGTGGAAGGATAGTGTGTCATCTTCATAGATCAAACACACATGCACTATGTTATTTTCCTTTGGTCCTCAGTTTGTGGTTAAGGTCACGTGTGATGTAAACAATATGGGTTGTCATGGTTTGCTGCTTAGTAAACCCTATTAGTATGATATGAAATATTCCTATGATGCATATAATAATAATAATACATATATTCTAAAAAATTATATATATTGTAAGAAAAAAGGACGTGGAAAATCTAAATGTTTTAAATTAAAAAGGAAATAATTGCTTGTATCGTCTCAAGAAAAAGGAGTTAACGATGCCCCTATCGAGACTGGTAGTGATGATAGGACTTATGAAGAGTTGAAAGGCCGAATCAATAAGGTTACTTTGATGCACCATCATCCTATTCAATGGAGTGTGATATTTTGTTTGTCACTCGTGCCCACCTCACACATGATTTTTCAGTGGATTGTATAATCAACAATGGCTCACAGAAAAATCTGATTGTAAATGCCATGGTTGAAATGATGCATTTACCAACGACCCCTCATCCTCATCCATATGAACTTGGGTGAAAGGATAGTGTGTCATCTGCATAGATCAAACACACATGCACTATGTTATTTTCCTTTGGTCCTTAGTTTGTGGTTAAGGTCACATGTGATGTGAACAATATGGGTTGTCATGGTTTTCTTCTTAGTAAACCCTATTAGTATGATATGAAATATTCCTATGATGCATATAATAATACATATATTCTACAAAAAGAAACTAAAAAATACCTAATTAGAAACACACCAAAATGAACATTTTGGTACTCACTTGCAAGCATGCACGTAAAGATGTTAATAAAGCAACAATATTGACATTAATTTCCTTAAGGCCATAATTGCATGGAAGGAAAGAAAATATTACAATTTCTACACCACATTCAAATCTTAATAAGCTTTTGTAAACGTTTTCAAATGTGTTCCAAGAATCAACAACACTTCGTTGTCAAAGAGAAATAAATCATACCATTGATCTTCTTCTCGATGTCTCTCTTCCTAATGCACCTTTTGATCCAGGTGGATATTGGTGGCCACCCACCTTTTCCAACTGTCTCAAAAAAGTTTTCTGGCAATTTTGGCAATTTACTATTTTTAGCAGTTTTAACTTCCGGGGGCCATTTTGAGAGCGTAAATGAAGATTTTTTGAGATTGATCTTCTCAATGATAGCATAAATCATGATTAATCCCCCAAAATTAATATCCTCAACGATACCTTTCTAACGGGCTATCATATGCCTAAAGTGGAGATCGTATGCAAAAGTTACGACCCTGGGAAGATGATGTACTAACTTACCCAGATGGGGTCCACATGAATTTTGGCTCTTCATCTCCTAGGGTTAGGTTTTTGGATGTCTAGGGTTTTTGACATTCTTGTTTATTGTAAAAAGGCATTCAGAGCCTCATTGTAATAATATTTCAGCGAATGAGTGCAGCTGTCACATCTCTTCTCAGAGATAAGCCGCCACCATTCCAACAAGCTTGTTGCCTCTGAATTTTACAGTTTCAACTTATTTACTTATAGAATAGAAAACCAGTTTTACTGTATCTTTGTTATTTTGTGTTAAGAACCTATTAATAATCTGTAGTCATTTCGTTCTGCTCATAAAATCTAGATTAGTGGTATCAGAGCAGTCTGATCCTTGTCATCTTAATGCATGTCCCCAATGAGGTCGGAGTACAAAGAGATGGGTCTCGACCTTGTTTCTCTTGAGGACAGAAGCTCTCGAATGCCGAAGTGAACTCTCATGGCAGGAGAAAATAAAGATGATGAGATAGGAGATCCTTTCAAATTTTTGATTGAGGAAGCCCTCACGCAACAAAGGAACAAGATGATGGATAGTTTCACCTAAATCCTTTGGCGGCTACCAACAAGCGATGCATCTTCTTCGAACGGAGGCACCGCCCCCTTCAAGGTACAAATAAACTTCGATATTCCTATATTTGAAGTTCATATAGATGAAGATGTTGTAGACAAGTGGTTGAATCTACTAGAAGGTTATTTTTCTGTCCATAACTTTTCGAATAGAGAAAATATTACTTTTGTGCTCCTCAAAGTCGTTCCCCATGTCAAAGATTGGTGGGAAAATTTTTGTGAACAAAAGGAAACAAAGGAACCCTCATTATTTATAGTCATGGCCACTTGGGAATCCTTCAGGGATGCTATTAAGGAACAATACTACCCTGTCGGAAGTTATGACGACTTGTATACCAAATGGACCACATTGCGGCAAGAAAGAGACCAAGCAGTGCCAGATTTCACAAATATCTTCCATACCTTGCGCACCAAGCTGGGTATCAAATATTCGGAGCGACATATGGTGCTCAAGTATCACGACACTCTGCATAGATACATCCAGACTAAAATGGAATTTTTGGACATCTCATCCTTGGGCGCGACCTACCGATATGCCGTCAAAATCGGCATAAGCTCAAACAAAAGACCCGACAATTTGGGCCTGGGAATACCTCTCAACAAAAGCCAGGAACGGGTGGCCCCAACCCACAGAACAAAGGATAGAGAAAATATGGACAATATCAGGACAACCAGTCTAAGCCACAAGAAAAGAAGGACACCAGAAAGACAAAGAAATATATCGGGAAGTGGTGCGACTTCCAGAAGATACCTTGGCATAACATTGTTGACTGACTCTCAAAGCAATCAATGGTGGCCGAAGTGAAAGCCTCTGAATCATATGCATGTTATGACTCTGAGCCAAAACTAGAAAGGGGAAGATAAATCATTAACGCCGAACCCAGTGCCACCGTTGCTACCACCAAGCTCCATCCTGGTGAACCAGATGAGCCAGAAGAAGGAGAACGCCTCTTCCATTCACAGATGTGGGTAAAAGGCACCCCACTTCATTTCATCATTGATAGCGATAGCCAAAAGAAACTCATCTCAGCAGAGGTCGTCAAGCGGATGGCCCTGCCGATAATGCCACACCCATAACTCTACACCATTGGATAGCTCCGCCAAGGAAGCAATCTCCGCATCATCCAATAGTGCCGACTGTCATACGACATCAAGCCCTTCAAAGAAGAGGTATTGTGTGATGTTTCTCCTCTTGAAGTTTGTGATGTTCTTTTGGGCCAACCTTATTTATGGAAACGTCATGTTGTATATGAGTCTAGGCCTCGTAGTGTTATTATTACTTTGAACAAGAAATTGTACAGGATACCCGAGGCAGTCCCACCTAGTGCTATTTCCTTGATCTCTTCTAAGCAATGCAGGAAGGTCATCTCTCAGATGGGGAAGTTTTTCTTCTTCGTGATTCACTCTCAGAATAAGCGAAAGATCAAAGCCACATCCAGGGTCTCTGCGACTGACCTCTCCACACAATAGAAGCAAGTAGATAAGGTCATGAAAGAAACTAAGATATCTTATCCTCACCTATTGGGGTACCTCTGCATTGCCAGGTCAAGCACCCCATCGTTTTGACCCCTGGTGCACCACTGGCCAATGGGCCAGTCTATCGTCGCTCTCTGTTAGAGAATGAGGAGATCAAGAAACAGATCCAAGAAATGCTCGACAAGGGGCACATCCGTCCCATCTCATCACCTTGAGGGAGCCCAATCATGCTGGTAAAGAAGAAATATGGAACCTGGCGACTCTGCATTGATTATCAGGCTCTGAATAAAATCACAGTCAAAAACCAATACCCGATTCCCCAAATTGACGACCTCCTTGATCAACTCATGGGGGCCAAATACTTCAGTAAGATTGATCAAAAGTCTGGCTACCACCGAGTCCCGATAGAACAAACAGATGTATGGAAAACCGCCTTCAAGTCAAAGGAAGGCCTTTTTGAATGGTTGTTCATGCCCTTTGGTTTGAAAAATGCTCCAACCACTTTCATGAGGATGATGGATGATATCCTGCGACCATTAACCAATACTTTTTTAGTGGTGTATATGGATGACATTCTCATTTACAACAAGACTAGGGATGAACACTTGCAACATATTCAACAGGTTCTGCACACCCTGCAACAACACAAGCTATATGCCAACCTGGAAAAATTCTCCTTCGGCATGGACAGGGTCCGTTACCTGGGCTACATCGTTGATGAGCATGGCGTACATGTGGATCCAACAAATATCCAAGTCATCTGTGACTGGCTATCCCCAACCACACTCACTAAGCTTTGGAGCTTCTTGGGCCTTGCCAATTTCTACCGCAGGTTCGTGTTGGGATTCTCCCATATTGCATGGGCCCTCAGCCAAATAACCATGGGTGGTGGTAAGGATAAATTTGTGTGGGGCCGGTCCCAACAACAAGCGTTCGATGATTTGAAGCAACGCTTGTGCTCAACCCCAGTACTCTCACTACCAGACCTACAACATCCTTTTGAGATCGAGACATATGCTTCAGACTATGTGGTGGGCATCGTTCTCACTCAGCATGGCCACTCCATGGCTTATCATAGTGAGACACTATCAGATGTTTTCTGTAAGTACCCTACTTACGACAAAGAAATGTACTCCATTGTGAAAGTCTGCCTCCAGTGGAGACATTACATTCTTGGGAAGGAGACAGTCATCCACATTGATCATAAGCCACTGCAGCTCATGCAGACACAAGGAAAATTGCAAAATGATCGCCATCAAAAGTGGTCCACATACTTGCAGCAATTCCACCTCAACATCAAGTATAAAACAGGAAGCACCAATCGTGTCACTGATTGCCTCAGTAGACCGCCAGTCACGACACTCACCACAGTGCTAGACTCTCGCGGCCATGAGACCTCTGGATGCCCCCAACTCTATGAGACAGGCCCATACTTTGCCACCACCTACCAAATGTTGGGTGCAAATGCAGTTGTCGATAATTTCCATCTTCAGGATGGGTTGTTGTGTCGACTAGGCCATATCTGTGTTCCATCAAGCGAGTGAGTGAAGCTGACATGGGAAGCCCACTACAGTTTGGTGGAAGGACACTTTGGCGTCAAAAAGACAGTGGCAATGTTACAGAAACATTTCTACTGGCTGAAACTTCGACAAGAGTTCAACAAGTATATCAAGTTCAGGTCTTGCACTGCTTGCGCTATTACCAAACCGGCCACTAAGAAACAGGGCCTGTACACCCCTCTTCCTACTCTTGACAGGCCATGGGAATCCATCTCAATGGACTACATGTCGGGCCTCTCGTCGACCAAGAAGGGAAATGACTGTGTTTTTGTGGTTGTTGATCGCTTTTCTAAGATAGCGATTCTGGTTTCCTGCAAGAAGAACATCATAGTAGAGGTCACTGCCCAGCTCTTCTTTGAACGAGTCTGGGTACATTTTGGAATCCCACAAACCATTGTCTCATATCAAGACAATATATTTCTCAACACATTCTGGTCGAGCCTCTGGTCACTACTGGACACCAAGCTCACCAAATCCACGACCTTCCACCCCCGGACAGATGGCCAAACCGAGGTCATAAATTGAATGATTGTGCATATCCTTCGCATGTATAATTCAAAGAACCCTCGTACAAGGAATGAGAGCCTTCCCTATGTCGAACATAGATACAACCAAGCCCTGCATAGCTCAACCGACTACAACCCCTTTCAGGTGGGGTTGGGATTCCAGCCATTGGGTCCCATAGATCTTTCACTTCCCCTTGCGGTCAACTTAATCAACTCATCTCCTGCTCCAACTGAAGTTGAAAAAGCCACCCGGTTCATTGAGTGGATCCAACACATCCACCAATAGGTTTAGGATATCCTACATAAGTCCAATGACAAGTACAAGTAGTGCCATGATCAACATCGGGTGCCACATAAGTTTCAGGTGGGTGACAAAGTTTGGTTGCACTTGTAGAAATAACACCTTACAAGACCCCATCGAAAGCTTCACCCATTCCGTTATGGGCTGCACACCATCACCAAGGTTGTGGGGGATAATTCTTTTGAGCTCAACATTCATCCTTTCCTTGGCATGCACCCAGTGTTAAACGTGGATCTTCTTCGTCATTATTTCCCACCATTATTGGACACCTCAGATGTAGAAGAACAACTGACAGCAATAGAGCTCAACCCCAAATGCATACAACAGATATCCAATGATAATATTGTGGACACAGAGATCAAGGGCACTCGACAACAAAGGATCCAGCTTTATCGAGTCATCAAAGTAGGGCATCGCCTACACCAAGGCAAGTGGCTTACCCGAGGCCAAATTCAGCAGAAATTTCCTCATCTGATGGGGGAACTCAACACAATGCAGAAAATTTATTCCTAAGGAGGAAATATTGATCCAGGTGGATATCGGTGGCCACCCACCTTTTCCAATTGGCTCAAAACAGTTTTTTGGCGATTTACTATTTTTAGTAGTTTTAACTTTCGGGGCCATTTTGAAGGCCTTAATGAAGGTTTTTATGGATAGAGCTTCTCAATGATTTACAAAGGCATGATTGAGACCCCAAAATGAATCTCCTCAATGATACCTTTCCAACGGGCTATCATACGCCTAAAACGAAGATCGTATGCAAAAGTTACGACCCCAGGAAGTTGATGTACTAACTTACCTAGATGGGGCCCACATGACTTTTGGTGCTTCATCTCCTAGGGTTAGGTTTTTGGATGTCTAGGGTTTTTGGAATTCCCGTTTATTGTAAAAATGCCTTTAGAGCCTCATTGTAATATTCTTCTAGTGAATGAGCGCAACTATCACATCTCTTCTCAGAGATAAGCTGCCACCATTCCAGCAAGCTTATTTCCACTGCATTTTACAGTTTCAGCTTATTTGCTTATTGAATAGAAAACCAGTTTTACTGTATCTCTGTTATTTTGTGTTAAGCACCTGTTAATAATCTGTAGTCATTTCGTTCTGCTCATAAAATCTGGATCACCTTTATATTGCACTTCAAAGATTCAAAGTGATGAAATTAAGAGGCAATTTTGAGATCACTTGATTAAAGGTTTCATTAATCCTAGCATCACCAATCTTGCTTGTACTTAATAAATATGAAACTTGGCATATTTGTATTGATTTTGTGGCATTAAATAAAATCACCATCAAAAATCGATATCCACTTCCTTGCATTGATGATTTGCTTGATTATCCTCAAGGTGCACAATTATTCACCAAAATTGATCTTGAAAGTGGATATCATTAGGTCAGGGTTCAAGTAGAAGATACTTGGAAAATAGATTTTTAACCAAAATGGGTCTTTTTGAATGACATGTGATTCCTTTTGGGCTCACCAATTCCCCAACTCTCTTTATGATATTAAGGAATGATGTTTCCAGAGATTGTATTGATATATTTTTTATCATCTATTTACATGATATTCTTGTTTTCTCTCACATATGGAAGACACATCTCCAACACTTGGAATAGGTTCTTTGTTTACTTGAACAAAATCAAATTTATGCTAATCTCTCCAATTTTTATTTTTCTCAAACTACAATCTCTTACCTTCATTTTATCATCGATGCGTGTGGGATTAAGGTGGATCATACTAAGGCTGAAGTTCTCTACAATTGGCCTATTCCTTTGAGTCTGAAAAATTTAAGGAGTTTTCTTGGTCTTGCCAATTTCTATTATAAGTTCATATTTGGTTCTTCAGAATTTGCTTTGCATTTACATTAGTTGACAAGGAACAATGTTGTTTTCAAGTGGACACAAGATCGTTATCATGCTTTTAATATTTTGAAAGAAAAATTGTGTTATGCACCTGTACTTGTTTTGTCCGATCTCTCACAATGTTTTTAAATAGAGACTGTTGCTTCATAATTTGCACTAGGAGTAGTTTTGATGAAAAATGATCGCCCAATGGCTTATCATTTAGAGGGATTTTCAGAAGCCAAAATAAATTAATCCACATAAGATAAAGAATTTATGCATTAGTTCAATCTATCAAATATTGGAGGCATTATTTGATGGGAAAATAAACTATTGTGCATATTGGTCATTTACCTTTGAAGTTTCTTCAACTCGAAACCTAAATTGAAGAAGCTTGACATATGAAATGGGTATCCTATTTGCAAAAATATCATTTGGTTATCAAGTATAGAAAGGGAAACACAAATATAGTGGCCAATTTGTTTATCCAACCACCTTCATTTCATTCCTTAACAGTTCTCACCACTTCACATATTGGATTTCAAACTTGGACTACATAATATCTAGATGATACAAATTTTGGGCACACCTATAAGAGTCTCCAACATATAACCTCTTCCAACTAAGTTCCTTTGCAATATTTTCATATCAAGGAAGGATTGTTTTACAATTTTGATAAATTATGTGTACCTTGTGATCATCACTTATCTCTTCTCAAAGAGGCACATTTTACTCTCTATGGTGGTCACTTTGGAAAGGAAAAGACTCTTCATCATATTCAGTTCTTTTTCTACTAGCCTCACATGTAATAGGATGTTCTTCATTTATTCAAGCAATGTGCAATATGTTGTTGCTCCAATCAGCTAACAAGAAGCTTGGTTTGAGTTTTCATTTACCCATTCCTTATTGTCCTTGGGAAATCATTTCCATGGATATTGTTAGTGGTTTTCCCATAATTGTTTTCTACCATGATTGCATTTTTGTGATTGTTGATAGATTTAATGAGATGGCTAAGTTCATTACTTGTCACAAAAATAGTTCTACTCGTGACTTAGGCCAACTATTATTTGACTTTGTTTGGTGATCCTTTAGTCTTCCCACTAGCATTGTGCATAATCATGACTCACATTTTTTGGTACATTTTTGGCATTCCCTTTGGAAAATATTATAAACTTCTCTCAATTTTTCCACCACCTTTCATCCACAGAAAAATGGTCAAATTGAAGTGGTCAACCATACCTTAGTACAAAGTATTCACATCTAGCATCACACTTCTCCATCCAAATGGGATTTAAGTCTTACCCATATTGAGCATGAATATAATCAAGCAATTCACTCCTCCATTGGCCATTCTCCCTTTGAGGTATGTCTTGGTTTTCAACCTTTCGCTCCCTATGAGTTTCCCTTATCTTTTCCTCTTACAAATACATCACATCTTCAAAACAAGTAAGATAGGGCACATACTTTTGTTCAACACTTGCAATCTCTCCAATCCAAAGTCATTCATATTCTTCAAAAGACTCAAGAAAATAAGAAACAACTCATGGACCAACACTGTGTTCCAGACCAGTGGCAAGTCGGTGACAAAGTATGATTTCATTTGGAAAAATGTTGATTTCAGGACAAAGCATATAGTAAGGTCAAACCCATTTGGTATGACCCCTCCTCAGTCATCCAACAAGTATATGAAAATATTTTTTTCCTTGATATTCCAACTCACTTGGGAATTCATGATGTGTTCAATGTTGATATTTTCAAACCCTATCACGAGGCAACATTGGAAACAAAGATCCTGACCAATCATAATGTAGATATTGTTCTTGATTTTCAGCCTCTACTTGATGCAGATTAGGTTTTTTACTAGAAGACTCACCAGAATCATCAGGGGTCCACTACTTCTTAAATTGTTGCTAAACAAGGCCAAATTCTACATCGGGATCATTGGATTTCTCACCACCATATGCAACAACATTTTCCCTATCTCCTCAAATCATTGGAGGTCAATGCTTATGTTGTTGGGAGGAATGATAGGGATCCTAGTCCTTAATCTTAACATACGTATATTGAGCATGTGTATTTCTCATAATTATTTGAGTAGGATATTATTATTGTGGTTTGAGAGTGATGAAGCCTTTTGGTTTCCTATTCTCATGGAGTAGTTGAGATCATTTCTCCAACTATCTCTATTATTGTGATTCATTGCTAGTTCTCAGGATCTAGTGAGCATTTATCTCTGGGATTTTCTAGTTAGTTTTCTTTATGTAAATCTATTTAAGCTAATATTTGTCTTAATAAAAATTAGTCAAAGGTTTCTCTATTCACACGCTGGTGTTGAACTATGATCATGAGTGGTTAAAACCACATCCCTCAAGTATTTCACTCTAAAAAAAGGTTTGCACCTCAAGGGATTTGATCCCTTTTGATGCTTGATAGATCTGGAGTTAAGATGGATCTAGGCTAGTGGTAAAGATATTTATACTACCACTAACAAAATTTATAATATTAAGGTCATGTTATGCCTAGTTTATATTTTATTATTTTATGTTAATAGTCCTAGTCCTAATGTTAGTCTTGAGTTTTCTTAATGATTAGGGTTATTAGTTAAATGCCAATAATGCATTTCCTTAAGTAGTGAGTCCTAATAACCCCTAACAACTCTTCTACCCTTAAGAGACATTAAGTAATGAGTCCTAGTATCCCCTAACAACCCTCCTACCATTAAGAAACATTTTTTGAAAGGTAGTTTGGGAAAATTATTAATATATTACTACATGATGGTGCTCCTAAACATCATATATGAACCACTCTTAACCTTGTTCTTAGGTAGAGACATTTTGTAACATGTCAATATTTTACTTGATGTTTTTGTTTTGACAAATAAATGGTTTTTAACTCATCAACCCCTTGTTGTTTTCTTCCATTGATGGTTGATTGTGATAAACCTAGACATCTATGTGGAATTACTTATATTGTGATGAGAATTAATAATCCTTGTTGTTTATTTACTTATCACCATTGTTATTAATAATGGTTATGTAACATTGATGATATTTGATGGTGATTTAGCATGGTTAGTCATTGTAATGATGTGGTTGATATTATACTCATTTGTTGAATTACATGCATATTAATGTATGTCCTCGTTATGCCACTCTTGATTTACAATGATGATGTTGCATGCACATGGTATTATTGGAAGGACTAATATGTTTCAAGATGAGACACTAATGGAAAAAATGGGGAAATTCACTCAAGGGAAAGGGCTCATGACTCAATTAAGATGACCACCATATCCTAGAGCTTAGGAAGCCTTGGGGAAGGGGGAAACTTGAAAATAACCACTAAAGTTAACTGGGGTAAAAGGTCTAAGGAGAAAGATTTGTAACTTGCTTTTACCTTATTATTTCACTTGTAATTTCATTCTCAAGCCCAATTTCACCCTTGCATGAGAAGGGTGTAACATCCCCATTTTTAATCCTCGTTTTAGCAATGTGTAATTAAATATGATGTAAGATCACAAGACTGAAGATGTGATTTGTAAGAATTATATATATCGTAATAATAATAATAAAATGTGACACTAGTTGTAGGTGGACATAAACTAAGTAATTGGGGGCTATGTTTCCACACGAGAAGGGAATGTCTGAGAAAGGGGTCTAAAGGGGGGGGGGGATTATTCATGGGTATTAATTCCAACCCACTTTCCTAAAATATTATATTGAGTGAACCTTCTAATTTCCTTTTGAGTGTTTGAGAGCCTAATCATTAAACACATGTAAGAGGGGTTGGTGGGAAAATTCACATCCCATAGTTATGAGAGCATGGAGGCTGAGTAGAATCAACCTTATGGAGTGTGAGAGTAAAATTAGATGGGTAAAGGGAAATTTGAATGACCATTTTGGGCAATGTTTTGAGAAACAAGGTAGTGGAGAGAATTGGAGCTTGAAGGAAACCATAGTAGGTGTTGTGGGAAACTTGTTGGATCTCTTACTGCATGAAGAAGAAGGTTGTTAGGATTATAAAGAGGGATATTTCTGTGTGATATATTTTCCCTAGAACAATGAGTTGTTGTGTGTGTTTTCCTATGGTATCTAGCATCCCTAGAGTCCCTAGCAATAGATATTCCTATCCAACTTTGTGTTAGATCCCTAGAGGGAAGTGGGAAGGCTTGAGAGACTCCGTGCAGTGAAGGGGGATCCCATTCCTTGGGTTGTGTAGGCTGAGGGGAAGAGAGATGGAGGATTGGGATATATGTAGGACAACTAGTTTGTTGTGGGAGTGAATTGGACTGTGAGAGACACCCTCTTTTGTGGATTTGTAGCCCCAACTGAGGGGTGATTTGTTGCTGATATTTGGAGCAAAAAATATACTGGTGGGAGGAACGTTTTTCCCTTGCATTTGGTTTCCCATTTTCTGATTAAAAGATAAGTGCTTTTATCTTTATTTACTAGTTTTATTCATGGGTTTTATTGTTGTGCATGTTAATCTGGTTTTTAAAGTGAATTTATGTTGTTGTCTATTGGCCCTTGACCAAGTTTTGGAGATCCTTGGTCATGTTTGACCTCTTCTGGGACTTCGATAGGCTGGTCGAAGGTGAAGCGCAAGTCGAAGCAGAGATTGCGGGATATCGACCCCTTTTTAGGGTAGTTTTTGGGATTAGGGTTTATGTAACGGGTATGGGATGTCGGCCCATGGGTTTACCCATGTTTAGGCACATTTTGTAATGTATAAGTAGAGGGTTATTGAAGTCTAAGAAGAGGATGCTAAGTGATAGAGTTCTATCTATGTGATTGCAAAGGCTTCGTGCATAGTGTATGTTAAGACTTGCAGAGATAAGTGCAAGTGATTGTAGGAAGGCTTTGTGCTATGACCTAACTTGGGGAAGGAGGATCTGGCAAGGTGCACAGATCTCATGTCCTATGCAGAGTAGGGTTTTTGGGCTCTGTGCTTGTAGAATATTGACAGAAGATAATAAATAAAAGAAGATTTGGTGGACGTAGCCCCACACTGGGGTGAACCATGTATATCTTGTGTTATGGTTGCTTTGTGCATTATGGTTGTATGTTAGTGATGTGATTTATGCTTAGTGCCGATATCTTTATGTATGATGCATCTGGTATAATAGCTTAGTGCTTGGTAAGGTGAATGAATGCTAGATATGATCTATCTCTCCATGCTAAGTGCTTGAATGTGTTAGATCTTGTTGAATACTGCACTTCTCTGTAATTAGGGTTTGGATCTGCGATGTGAATAAAGGTTAAATACTGATGAATGTTAATTGCTAAGTGATTTTTAGAGTGGTGTGATCACAAATCTGTGTCCCAGCTAGGTTGTAGACATTTGAGTCTTGCAACCACCCCTACCTCTACCTCGGGTGAGACTTCATCTACTTCGCAGGTGTTGCCAAAAGGGCTGGTAGTTAGGGTTTTGTTGGTGTGTTGTTGAAGCGTTGAACCCTGGGTATGCCCTTGTGCCAAAAAATGGTTATGTTGCTGGGAGATGAAACTTTGATTGTTGGGAACTGAAGAAAAGAAAGCTTTGTGTATAGATCTGCTACTTTAGTGTGCAATATTCTACTTGACTTGCGAAGCTCTGTACTAAGAAGAGAAGTCCGATCTGAAGAAAAGAGGTAAGACCTTGAAGCTTTGTGCTCTGAGAAAGGTAAGATAAATGAAAATTTTTGTTTTGAAAGTATGAATCTAGGTATGTTTGATACAAAAATTCATAGTCTGAAAACTAGGGCACAGTTAGACGAAAGAAGATTTGATATGAATAGATCTGATAGAAATAATGAAAGGTATGTTATTCCTATGCATAGAAAGAATTTTTGGACTAACAAATGGATGCAGGATCCTAGAAAGAATTTTTTGCAGGTTAGTTACTGTGACCCCATTGCACAGTACAGGAAAAGTTGGGCATCATTTAAGAGAAAGAGAGGATTAACCTTTTGTTACAGTTGTAGAAGACTGAGACACCTTGATAAGAAATGCCCTGGTAGAAGACCTAGTTGTATTTGCTTTAAATCTATGGACCATGAAGTTTTGGATTGTCCTAGAATGATTGCTAAAGTTGAAAAGATGAATATGAAACAAGAAAAATATGAGACAGGCCAAGAAACTAAGGATATGATAGAACCCCAGAAAGAATAAGAGATTGTATTACTACAGATGAAAGAAACCTTGAATGAACACATAAATATCAACTTATCAAAGGTCTTAAAAGAGAAAGATTACATAGAAACAAGAATAGGAGACTTTGACATAGACTGTGTCCTGGATGAGGAAACACAAGTGAATATCATGACAGAAAGAACTTGGGAAATTTTGGGAAAGCCTCCTATGGTTCCTTCATTAGGAGGAATATGATTATTTAGAGGAAAGTTGATAACCCTATGTGGAAGACTTACCCATATATCTATGAATTCTCATGGCACTTCGATAGAAGAATAATTTGAGACCGTTAAGTTTTTTGAGAACAACGCCCCATTTGCTATCTTTCTAGGAAAAACTTGGATTGAGAAAGATTAGATATGAAGGAAACAAGAAGAGGAGGATCTAGAACATAAAAATAAAGAACTAAGAGATTTCATGGCTAGGAGAATAACACACTTACTGGAAGAACAAGAGAACCAGTCGAAGCTACTCAAGACCAAAGATATGGATGTCGAAGTTGAAAGGACACAGGAATACTAGAGGCACCTATCTGTACAAGACAGTAGAGAACCTACCCCAGAAAGAGAAGAAGTATTACCCTTGAATCCTATGAAAGACCCTCCACAGTGCGAAGTTACCTTGCCAAGAGGAGATAAGAACGATAATGGAAAGAGGAAACCAATGATTCAGATCACAGGAAAGAAGGCCAGAAAGATCAGTAAGAAGAGGGAAAAATTAGAAAAATTACAAGAAGCTCGAGAAAGAACTTCGCAAAAGGAAGGTTTCTAGAATTTGAAATTCGCCGGAATATCAGTACAACACAGCATGACACTTCACCATGGCGGATCAATATAACCGTTGGAGGCATTATGACCGTTAGATCAACGCTCTCGAATGGTTAAGAAATCATTTATGGCCTGAAAATTTGCCATTGTACCGTTGGGACCGCGCCATAACGGATGGAATTGCATTGAATAAGGCTTTGCGACCCGTTGAAAGAAACTGTTACGGTGATATCTATTTATCCCATCAAGCGTTGCACCGAGAAAACTTTTTCCAATTGTGATTATCCGATCCCACATAGAACTAGTTGATTTCACGCAATGATCATTAAGACCTTGCCATCCATTCTATTAACAATGAGTATTGTTCACCGACTTGAGATATAAGATCTCAAGTGTGCATGTCGAACAAAATTAGCACAACAAAAAAATCCATCGAAGAGATTCTAATAGACCTCATGGTTGAGATTCTAAGGACTATAGATGAATTGGTCCAGTTACCTAGTAAATCAGTTAGAACTGGATTGTCGCAAAGCTCAGGATCATGGCTATGACTTCCATTTTAGCTGGCTGCTGATCCTCATCGCATTTTCTTCTTGGGAGATGCCAGAAGGTGCAACCTTCCCTGATATTGACCCATCCAAGACACTAGCTGCGAAGTTCACCATGCTCTGGTATTCGAGCGATATGGGGAAACAATGGTAGTTGAATGCAGTATTCCATACCTACTACCTGCGGCTGAAGATGGCTATTGAGTATTTCCCTCGTATGACACCAAATACCCTGGACAGGTTCAAGCCCATTATGAAGTTCCACATAGATAGGAATTTTATTTATATTACTACACGCGTAGATGAAAGCAAAGAAGAGATTCGGTCCTACTATAAGCTCACAGAGGAGGACCTGGAAGAAATCACTAAGGAATGGCCCACATATTTCCTTATACCAGTCGACCATGCAGCACTGTACGATCCCAACCTCATTGGAGGTCTGGTGGTTACTCGCGAAGAGTATGATGCACCTAGTAGTAGAAGGAAGAAAAATAAGGAAGATGTACAGGAAATACACAACACATCAAAAGAGATTGCATCAGATTCACCTAGCGGAGGAGGATACGACGAAGTGGACAAAGAAGAAAAGGAAGGGGAATAAGACAAGTAGAAGCAAGGAGAAGTAACACCGCCTAGGAACCCCCTTGAAGAGGTAGAGACATCCAATAAAAGAAAGGTTTCCCCAATGAAACCTACATCGCGGAAGAAGTTCAAAGCGAGTAAGCCAAAGCTGTAGACTGTACTCACGGTCGATGACTTCAACTTCATTATCGCAGCTGTATCAGATGCCTCAGAAGAGATTTCATAGAGAACTAAAGCCAAACAAGAAGCCATGTATGATAGAATTGAAACAGAGCTGAGAGGAGTACAACGAGCCTTTCACTCTAGCTGCACAGTGTCCATTGCGCCCCCGTCACCAGAAGAAATAGAGTTGGGAGATGACCCTGCCCAACTCCACAGAATAACTGATGTGACCGATGCTCACCTTCATCGCATGCATGAAGAAAAATAATAGGCCTCAGTGTCCTTGAAGCAAGCACAATAGGAAATCATAGAGAAACACTGAGTTTCACAGTAGGAGAAGGATGACCTACAAACCAAGTTCGAAGAAAATAAAGCAGAAATCCAACAGGAGAAAGAACAACTGCTCGCAGAGCAGGTTAGAGTTAAAGAAGCAGTCAACAAAGAACTTTGCTCTGTGATGGGCTTAGAGCAAATGGAGGAAGACCCAGTGGAGAATCAAGTGACGAAGCTTGCTGAAGTGATTCAACAACTTCAACATAGAGTCGCATAACTAGAGATAAAAATAGTGCCAAGCACTCTGCAGGAAGTGCGAGACTAGAGAGAAGCAACTGCCTAGAGCGCAGTTGAAAGGATCAAAGAATTATCCATGGAATGTAACCATCTAAGCAGTCGTAGTGCGCAGACTTATGAGCGTCTTACCGAGGACCCTGAACTAAAAACACTGGAGTTGCATCTCTATGAAGCAAAGTAGCAAGCAACAACAATACAAGCGTAGTTGAAACTCCTGTCAGTAGTTGAGAGGATGAAAAGATCCCGAGAACAAAGCACAGCTCAAAAACAGGTCCATGCCATACAAAGAAAATTCATGGAAGTGACTTAGAAGCTCCAGCCAGTCCAGGATGCAGCTTGCCTACCTTTTGAGGAGATTGAAGGCCGAAGAGCAGAGCTAGAACAAGTAGTCACTTCAGTAGAATGATGATTAGAAGGACCTATGAATGAGGCAGTTATTCAAGAGTTCTCCGAGCAGGAAGCCTTGGCGCAACAACAGGTTGAAGCATCTCGAGCCAAGCTCGAGGCTTTTGAGGCAGAGTTACCCAGACTAGAGTGACTCGGGATGAGTCACAGGTGAGTGTTGGGGGCCTGTTGGCCCTTGAACAAGTTTTGGAGATCCTTGGTCATGTTTGACCTCTTTTGGGACTTCGATAGTCTGGTCGAAGGCAGAGTGCAAGTCGAAGCAAAGATCGCTGGATCTTGGCCCCTTTTTAGAGCAGTTTTTGGGATTAGGGTTTATGTAATGGGTATGGGATGTCGGCCCATGGGTTTACCCATGTTTAGGCCCATTTTGTAATGTATAAGTAGAGGGTTAGTGAAGTATAAGAAGAGGATTCTAAGTGCTAGAGTTCTATCTACGTGATTGCAAAGGCTTCGTGCATAGTGCATGTTAAGACTTGCAGAGCTAAGTGCAATTGATTGTAGGAAGGCTTTGTGCTATGACCTAGCTCGGGGAAGGAGGATATGGCGAGGTGCACAGATATCCTGTCCTATGCAGAGTAGGGTTTTTGGGTTATGTACTTGTAGAATATTGACAGAAGATAATAAAGAAGAGAAGAGTTGGTGGACGTAGCCCCACACTGGGGTGAACCACGTATATCCTGTGTTATGGTTGCTTTGTGCATTATGGTTGTATGTTAGTGATGTGATTTATGCTTAGTGTTGATATCTTTATGTATGATGCATCTGGTATAATAGCTTAGTGCTTGGTAAGGTGAATGAATGTTATATTTGATCTATATCTCCATGCTAAGTGCTTGAATGTGTTAGATCTTGTTGAATACTGCATTGCTATGTAATTAGGGTTTGGATCTGCAATGTTAATAAAGGTTAAATACTGATGAATGCTAACTGCTAAGTGCTTTGTTAGAGTGGTGTGATCACAGATCTGTGTCCCAGATAGGTTGTATACATTTGAGTCTTGCAACCACCCTTGCCCCCACCTCGGGTGAGACTTCATCTGCTTCGCAGGTGTTTCCGAAAGGGCCGATAGTTAGGGTTTTGTTGGTGCGCTGTTGAAGCGTTGAACCTTGGGTCTGCCCATGTGCCAACATTGTCTATGCGTATAAATAGTTGCATTCATGTTTTAAAAATGTTGTTAGATGCATTTAGTTTAAGGGTATTAGAAATTTTTTTATGGGTTAAGTAGTTGGGGCACTACAAAAGGGAAAGGTCAAGAGCCAAATCTTGGAAAGGATGTTACACTTGGGAAGAATAATAAAAGAAGTTTCCTACCTCGCAAAGGGGTTTGATAGATCATGAGGAAATATTATGAGGTTTTACCATTGTTGTGCTAGTACCTGTGATTTGGATTATGTTCTTGGTAGAGAAAATTATTGGTTTCTCTAATATGGTTTAAGTGGACTAAGAGGCTAGGAGTTTACTTCCCATTAATTGGGTACTAGGGCTCATTTTGTTCCTAGCTACTTGTATTATTCTATTGGGCCCCTAGGATGCCACTACCGAGTGTGACTATGTGCACCAAAGGTAAGAGTGGTAGTAAGATCCTTACAAAGTGGCACCACTTCCAAGTGTTTTTACTATCACCAAGGTCTAGGGTGGTAGTAAGACCATTACACACCATACCTTGAAGGGTTTGGTGGTGTTGTATACTAGGAGCCTCTCCAACACAACGAGGTTGATCAAGTAGGAGTATTATATGTGATATTTCTTCGAGAAACTATCAAGTTTCTATGTTCCCTAAACTTCCTCACCTCATTCATCTTGAGCCTTTCTCAAGGGGGAACATTTATGAAGGTAGTTGCATTAGTTGGGTGGAAAATTGACCATTGGATATGATTTCCTCCCTTTTGTTGATGATTGGGTTATGGGATTCTAAATCACTATTTGGATAAACACTTGGACTTCAGTTAGATAAGGATTATAGGTACTCTTTATCATGCTTGAAATATGTAATGTTGGTTATATTGATTAAATTGTGAATTTGTTACATGCATTGTAGGATCTTGGCATACCTTCTTGAATCATTATCTTGTACTTGATGGATTATACTCTACTTGATTTAGATGTGGTTTGTCTTATTGTGGTTGTAATATTAGGGGGGGGGGGGGGGG
>ML776805.1:324092-422886 GCA_009831015.1 Picea engelmannii
GGGGAGATATTGTTCAAGTAACACCTAGATGGGATGTTACAAAGTGGTATCAAATCCTCACGATTCTACAACTAGGATCCTCTTGTGAGATTAAAAGAATGATGAATTCACTATTGTAGTGATTTTCCTAGGAACCTAAGATATTCAGGTACTTAGGAGTGAGTATTGGAAGTAATAATATTTTTTTACTAATTGAATAACATTGTAGTAACTAATTTTTGCATGCTATTTGTGTTTTTTTATTTCTTATATTGTCTTTGATTTTTAGTTAGTAATATTATTATTAGTTTGTTAGTTTAGGAGTAGGGTTAGCAATTGCAAATATGGATTTAATTTCTTTGAATTTATTTAGTGTAGAGCTAGTAGTATTTGATAGTTATATGTCTTCTTTAGGATAATTTATAGCTCTTGCATTGTTTTGAATTGTAACATAATAATTGATTATTCAATACTACATTGGTTTAAATTCATTTGAATATTGCATAGAAATAAATAATTGAAACAACAAATCAAATAATTAAAAATAAATAAATAACTAGGCCATATGATGTATTAAAAAAGATCCTATATTTCTTAAAAGGAACAATATTATCAGAGATTACCATAACCTATGACAAAGTAAGGATATTTTGAAAACAAATTCTCTCGAGTATGAACATCATTATAATAAATAAAAATTGTAGAACCTTGGTGTTGCATAATTGAAACCTTAACCCTTTCAAATAGCATTTAACAAAAATAAGATGCATGCATTCATATTTTTAACTATTCATTCATAATGAGTAGTTTACATTTCACATCCATTACAAGAAGTAGTAAGATTGCATTAGTTTACATTTTGCATTATAAAAAAAAAAACATATGTATGGATCATAGATTCCAAGTCTGTAGGAGCCAATAAGAATGTTATAAGAGAAACAAAGGTGCATGATCTTTCCATTGGAGCCATAGCTCACAACCCTACACTCAGTTGACCCTAGTTCAACTAGAATAATACATCCCTAAAGGCCTCGACCATCATCTCCACTTAGAACAATGCGAGACAAGTCATATCACCCAAGGGACGAGCAAGAAAAGAAGACCTTTGAGAAGCCATAATAAACTTAAGAAAAACAAAGACAATGTCAAACCATGTAGTAAAAGTGATGATATTATGAAAAAGAAGGGGTGAACTAATACCTTTGTTCCAGACTCAAGCCTCGACCCTCTTGGCCAATTGACCTCCATAGCCAACTTGAAATTTCATCCTCGAATATTTCCTTATAGATGCTAACCCATGGTCATCCCACAAACCCTAACCTTGGTCACAGAAAACTTCCGATCGATCACCTATCAAAATCCCCCATGTGCAATGGCCAAGCCTTAAAATCTTGCAACTTTCCTTCAACGAAATTGTGGGAACCCTAGACCATTACCCTTGTGGCATGGAAAATCCAAATGGAAAGTGTATGAAGTGATTTGAATGACATATGAGTTGTGTTTCTTTGTTATAAAAGGGTGGCAATGCTTTTTATGCATTTTCATTGTTTTTTAACTATATGTTGTTAGTATTTATTTATATATATGGGTCCATACGAGCCTATATATATAAACCTTGGGTTAGGGGAGGTGTACACAATATGAAAAGAATAGAGGCCATATATATATATATATATATATATATATATAAGGAAATGGAAATAATAGGATCAATTGCATCTTTGGATTCAAATATACAAATTCATGCAATTGTAGTGACAAAGGCCTTCAACTCACCATGTAAACTAATGATAATCATTTTGATTGAGAAATATTCCTTTTGTAATGAAAATATGTATGTTATCGACATTCATTTTGTAAACAAAAAATGAATTTCATTTTCATTGTAGAATTTGCATCTAGAAAAATTTTAATCACATAACCTAAACGTTTGACTTTTTGGAGTTTTTACGAGTATATTTTCCGATCAATTTTTACTGAAATCTGGCCAAAAATTGTTGGAACTCCAAATTTGAGTGATTAAGTGTGTATAATTCGAGTTCCCCGATGTTTGTTCAGGGTGTTGAATCTATTTAAGAATTCAAAAATGCAATTTAAACAACAGAAAATGGTGATTTCACCAAGATCTATTTTGTCGGATTCCGGTGAAAAAGTTCAAAAAGTTGAATGTTTAGACAACGCCAATTTTAATTTCATTAATATCGTAGATTTTGATTTTAATCGTTGTGAAATATTTTTCAAACTCCATTTGTTTATTGATGTAGAACTTACATTTTATTTAATTTCATTTAAGTTTTGTTGTAGAAATTTCCATTAGAGTTAATTGTCAAGCTTTATTTTTAATCATCATTTTGGAATTCCAAATGAAAGATAATCAAATTTAATTTTAAAATTATTTTAGATTGATGTTCCCATATAAATTTAATTTAAATTATAGCAATAATGATATCCTTAGAAAATTTTAGAATTTTCTCCTTATTTACAAATCATATGCATAACATGCACACACTATCTATGTTGGGGAACACAACTTTCTCGAGAATATCCTTTTGTGTTGGTTTGAGTGAAAGGTTCACACACCCCAATGGCATCCCAAAGAATCATTATATTTAAAGATATAATAGAGGCTAAGTGATAAAGATACTGCACCCTTGTGGATAAGTCATTTTGGAGGTATAAGGTTCTAAGTGAAGCTTTGTGATATTCAAGCCCTATGTCATTTGGTCATAATCCTATGAGCTACCAAAGGATATTAGGTTTATCCCATTTCACTCTCATTTCAATTCAAGTGATCCAATACATAGACTTAATCAACATCACTGGAAAGTACAAAAACCCTTGGTGGAGTGTATGTAGATGCGATATATATGAAATGGTCTTACACTTGCACCCAAAGAACATAACCCTTGTTTATAACTTATGAACCCTCCTATGTTATAGGTAGGACTAGGTATGGCCACTTCAAATTCTCAAACCCATAGTATGATTATGGGGACTAGTCGAGGCCATGTTCCCCTTAGTGACTGGAAGATCCATGAGGAGTTGACCCATGAAGTGAAGACACTAAAGAGACAAATTTAATGACTAGTCCTCCTACATCTGATAAAAAAGGGTATGCTAGAGTCTTTGGGATCCAAGATATGGAATCAAGGTAAGAGACCGTCAAAATAAGAAGAACCAAGTCAAAATGAGTCTCTTAGGTGTTAGAAATTGGGTTAAGAACTAAGCAAGCAAAAGGATCCTAGTTTCAATGGGATCATCAAAAGAGGTAATGAGGTCAATTAATGGTTGGTGAACATTGAGAGGCACATGATGTTGTATGATTCAACCCTTTGGAAAATGCCAATTTTATCGTATATCAATTGGCCAATAATACAAACCTATGGTGGGACCATCTCAAGCAAAAGGAAAAAGTGGATGAAGAACACCTATGTTGGGATAAGTTTAGGACTCACTTTGAGGAAAGTACCTCGGTGAGATGTACTATTGAAATAAAGAAGATAAGTATTACTCACTCAAACGGGAAAGTGTGACAAAGGAGAAATATGAATCCAAGTTTTTAGCACTAGATCACAAGGGGATGATTATAATCATTAGAGGAGAAAAAACTCATGTATGATTTAGACAAATATCCACCATGCAAGCCAAGTGAAGTGTGCATGAGGGATGTAAAGGATACATCATTCATGTCACTAAAGTTGCAAAGGAAACAAGCATAGAAGTAGGACAACTGCCCATAATCAAATAATTTTTGGATGTATTCTTGGAAGAATTACCAAGGTTGTTTCCAATCAAATAAGTGAGCCATAATATAGATCTAATTCCGAGAGAAACCCCTATATCAAAGAAACCTTGCAGTCTGGGAACTAGTGATTTGGGTGAGCTTTAGATGCAACTAAAAAAACTATTGGATATAATGGGATTCATACATCCAAGTGCCTCACCTTGGGGAACTCCTGTGCTGGTTTTTAAGAAGAAAGATGGAACATTTTGAATGTGCATTGATTACAAAAGGTTGAATAAGATAAAAATCAAGAACACGTATCCTTTACCTAGAATTGGCGATCTATTTGATCATATCCAAGGAGAAAATGTATTCTTCAAGTTGGTTTTGAGATTGGGTTATCACCAATTTGAGATTAGGTTGTCACCAAATCCAAGTCGACAAATCCAACATACCAAACACCCTTTCAAACCCAATATGGGCATTATGAGTTCTTAATCTTTCCTTTTGGATTAACAAATTCCCCCACAATGTTCATGAGATTTATAAATGTTGTATTTCCAAAGTATCTTGACAAATTTGTATTAGTATTCATTGATGACATCTTGCTATATTCTAAGAATGAGGAAGAACATGAGGAGCAACTTTGGTTAGTGCTACAATAATTGAGAGAGCACCAATTATATGCTAAGTTTAGTAAATGAAAATTACTCAAGAAGGAGATATGGTAGCTTGGGCACATAACATTTGAAGAGACTAAAGGTGGATGCCAAGAAAATTGAAGCCATATCTAGTTGGCCAACACCAAAGAATACAATTGAGATAAGAAGTTTCCTAGGATTGGTCGACTACTATTGAAGGTTTGTTAAATATTTATTGAGAATTGTGGGCCCATTGTCAAATTTGTGAGGTAAGGGAGCTACATTCCTATGGAAAACCCTTCATGAAGATATATTTTAGTAACTTCATAAGATCCTCATGTCTACACCCATATTAACACTTCCTGATTTTGACACAGATTTCTTGGTATGCATCGATGTGAGTAAGGAAGGCATTGGACGAGTGCCCATAAATAAGGAAGAGTAGTAATCTATGATTCAAGAAAGAATAATATTTAAAAATATAAGTACCCAAATCATGATATAGAACTCATTTCAATAGTGCATGTTTTGAAGGCATGGTGGCACTACTTAATTGGCAAACAAATTCAACTATAGATAAACCATGAAATATTAAATACTTGCAAACTCAACCATAGTTGAACACCAAGAAGTGGCATTGGGTGGAATGTTTTAACAACTAGGACTATGAATTGGTACATATAAAATAAATTAGAATCTAGTAGTCAATGCCCCAAGCCAGAGATGACATATAGGTGCAATATCACAAGCTTATTCATACTTAAAGGCAATAATTAAGATACAATCCAAGGAGGAAAAATGGTATCAAGAAGTATTCCAAGAATTGTTAAGGATGAAGGATTGGACAAATAAATAAGTCATAAAGTACAATGATTATCATATTTCTAAATATGGGGTGTTTCTTCGGAGGAACCAAATTTATGTATTGGACCACAAGGGCCTAATAATACTAGTATTTCATGAAGCACATGATGTTTCTTATCCCAAACGCCCAGGATATCAAAGGACACATAAAAGTATGAAGAAATTGTGCTATTGTCCTACTTTGTAATTAGATACTTCCACTTATACAGTCTAGTGTTTAGAATGTCAATAGATAAAAGCAGAACATCAACATCCAATTGGGAAATTAAATCCCTTGAATATACCATCTTGGAAGTGGGAACAAATATCTATAGATTTCATCTTGGGGTTACCAAGCACCTCTAGAGGCAACGAATCAATATTGGTGGTAGTCGATTGATTATAAATGATATCCCATTGCATTCCAATAAACACTACTCATTGGGCATGTGATATAGCCCACATCTTCATATGAGAAGTAGTGATACTACACGGTGTACCAAAAGTAATTGTGATAGATGATGACTCAAAATTTACTTCAAAGTTCTAGTAGATTTTATTTCTTTAGCTACACATGAAGCTAAGTTTCAGTATATCTTACAATCTAGACATAGATGATCAAACATAAAGAGTTGATATAAGTATAAAATACATTCATATGATGTATGTGATGAATAAACCAATAATTTGGGAGGACTACCTACCCCTAGTAGAATTTTCCATCAATAATGGATACCATCACCCCATAAAGAAAATTCCATTTGAATCCTTGTACAGACAAAAGTGAAACTACCCCATTAGTTGGGTCAATCCAAAAGGAAGACTAAATCAAGAGAAAGACGCCATCAAAGAAATGGAAAATATAGTGAAATAAGTTCAACAAAATATAAATAATGCTCAAGGCTTACAAAAGAACTATGCAGATAAAAGGAGATTAGATCAAATATTTAAGGTAAATGAAAAGGTGTTTCTTAGAGACAATCCAAAAAGGAATTCTTTGTGTTTTGGGAAATGGAAGAAACTAGCACCAAGATATTGTGTACCTTTTGAGATCTTGGCATAGATGGATGTTGTTGCTTACAAACTAGCTTTACCACTACATGTCAAAATTCATGATGGATTTGATTTATATTTGCTTAAGAAATGCCTAACCCCAATCATGTGTAGTACTTTGATGTTATACGAATGAAGAAAACTAGAGAATTTCTCATTGAACCCCTAGTGATCATCAATAATAAGCAATATCATTTGCACAATAGAGTAATAAATTGGGTCAATTTGTCCTAGTGACACTACTCAAAAGATAACGACACTTTGGAATTTTAGAAATGAAAATCCTTTATCCTCATTTATTTGATGATGGATCTAGGTTGTATCTCTTGTTAGTGGAGGAGGATTATAAAATCCCAATATTTGTCTTTGTGTTTTAATTTTGACTAACATGAGATGTTATTATGGACTCATCACCTCTTCATTGTCTTCTTCCATTGATGGTTGATTGTGATTGACCTAGACATCTATGTGGTTTCTTAGTTTGTGATGAGAATTGATCTTCCTTGTTATTGATTTACTCAATACCAATGTTCTTAATAATGGCTATGTAACATTGATGATATTTGATGATGAATTGGCATGGTTATTCCTTGTAACAATGTGGTTGATATTATACTCACTTGTTGAATAACATGCATATTGATGTACCTCATTATTATGATGCACTTGATTTATGATGATGGTGTTGCATGTATATTAGTATTATTAGAAGGAAAAATGTAATAAGGTTGAGACACTGAAGGAAAAATGGGGAAACAAACTCAATGGAAAGGGATCATGACTCAATGAGGATGACCACCATATCATAGAGCCTAGGAAGCCTTAGGGAAGGGGAAAGCTTGAGAAAATGACCACTAAAGTTAATTGGAGTAAAAAGGTTAAGGGGAAATATTTGTAACTTACTTTTACCTTATTATTAACACTTATAATTTTAATCTCAATCCTAATTTCACCCTTGTAAGAGAAGGGGAAAGGCCAAGAAACAAATCTTCGAAAGGTTATTAGACTTGGGAAGGATCACAAAAAATGTTGCCTATTTTGCAAAGGGTCTTGTTGAGTCATGAGGACATGTTGGAAATATTAGAAATATTATTTTCATTGATGTCAAAGACAAGGGGAGACTACATATGTCCAAGATAAAGATTGTAGGATTGAGATTATTGGAAATATTGTTTTTGGTTTTTTGATGCTCAGTTTGGATACCATATATTTGAAGGTATTTTTACTCTAAATACCTAGCTCAAATTGGAACGTAGGATATATGGTTGAAAATCATATTCCAACACCTTTCCAATGGTATATGGAACTCCCTATAAATTCTTAGGAATGAGGATATATGAAAGATCCAATCAGGTCGGCCCAACTATAAAGTATAGGTCGTCCCAACTAGTTTTACAAGTTGGCCCCATAAGTGAACGAAGAAACACTATAAATACATGATAAATGTGTGCCTACAAGATTTTATTAAGATATGTTTTTTTGGTTTTCTCTCACAAGGTTTCCAAATTAAACTTTGTGTAATATGTTTTGAGTTTACATGCATTTATTGTCTTAAAGTTAATGAATGATTGATGAATGATTATTTAAAGTAAAAATTATATTATAATGATTCTCTCCCCTCCCCTTTAGTATAAGCGTAAGTTTAACAATTGGTATTAGATTAGGTTCCTTTGGAAACAGTCTAACAACTGGAAGTAAAATCTCGGGAGAACACATGGTTGGTCAAGAACAATTCCTCTTCATGGCCATGGATAAAAATTCTATTGATATAAAAAATGAAGACAATCAGAAAGAAAAATAAAAAAAAGAAGAATAAGAAGAGATTGATGGGGAAGTGAATATTGAAGTAGAACTCATTAGTGCCATATAACAAATAGACAGACTCCGGGGAAAGAATAAAAAGAAAAAAGAGAAATTGCATAAATATGAAAAGAAGGATTATGATCTTGATGAAATAGAAAAAAATGTTATATCTCAAAGTCTCAACTAGAAGAGGAAAAACCGATAGAAGAAGAGGTGCGAAGCTATTTGAAAGAAAATAAAGAAAATTGTGAGAAGCTAGAGGATGAAATCGTTTCCTTAAGAAAGGAACTAGAGAAAACAACTAATCAGTTGAATAGAAGCTTGAAGTTTGGAAAGAGATTGAAATATTAGATAATATTCTCAGTTACCAAAGGTCACCATTCATTAAGACAGGTCTTGGCTACAACAAAAAACAACATAACCTTGAGGGAGAAGAAAGCACTAAAGTCACAAAGCAATCAGAAAAGGAAAATGAAGAAAATCCTAAAATCTATGCTAATATTCTCAAAGGCTCCATCAATAATTAAAGAAACAATACGAAAGGAAATGATGACCAACATAAACCTAATTCTTCTCACAAGCACAACAAGAATGAGTTTAGAATATTTGATCTACTAAGAAGGCCTTTCACAACCCGGTATCAAAATCACTTTCTTGGCTATTGTTTTTTTTTGCAATAATTTTGGTCATAAAGAAATAGATTATAGAGATTATGCATGTAGTGACCATGTAAGAGATAGAAATAGAGGTTCTTATAAGACCTCAAAGAATGATTATGTGAAACTAGAATTTCTCATGAGTTTGTTGATAGAAAATACAATTCATTTTCTCCCCTACTTGATTACAATATTGAATGTTATAAGTGCAATAACTATCGGCACATAACATGTGACTGTAGAAGCAACATAATAAAGTCTCCTAAACAAAACAAAGAAGAAGATGTTCTTACCAAGCATACAGAAGAATACACAAAGGTGTGGAAAAGGAAGGAAGAATGTGGACTTGCAATGTATGCTCAAGACAAAGGAATCCAATGGAACATTGATAATGGATTTTCAAAACACATGAAAGGGAATCAATTTTTTTTTATCGCCCTAAAAGAAGAAACAAGAGGCAGCGTTACCTTCGGGGATAATGCTTCTGCAAGGATATTTACAAAATGTATGGTTAGTCTTTATAATGGAAAGACTAAATCACATATTGTATTGTATGTTGAAGGGTTAAAACACAATATTCTAAGTGTTAGTGAAATGTGTGATCAAGGTTACAACCTCACATTTCATTCTAAAGGATGTAATATTAGGAAAGCAGGTGCAAGAAGACTAGTGGAAAATGAAATCAAAACCCTAAGAAATGTATACGTTCTCAATGAAGTCAAAGGATTAAAATGGTAAATGAAAGTTGGTTATGGCATAGAAGGATGGGTCATATAAAATTTTTCAATCTAGTAAAACTCAGCAAGACACAAGTAGTAAGAGATATTCCAAGGATCTCAAAACCTACATACACTATTTGCAAGCCATGCTAGCCTGGGAAGTAGATGATAGTTAGTTTCAAAAAAAAGGAGTACTCAACATCAAACCCATTTGAACTTGTACACAGAGACCTTTGCAGGCCAACAAGAACACAAACTTTAAAAGGTGAGAGTTATTTTATGTTGCTTATTGATGATTACACAAGAATGACACAGGTTAAATTTATTAAAGAAAAATATGAAGCATTTGAGAAGTTTAAAGATTTCAAAGATTTAAAAATCAAGTGCTTAAGATCATACAATGGAGCTGATTTTACCTCTTATTAATTTGATTAATTCTATGAGAATCGTGGAATCAAGAGACATTTTTTAGTAATAAGGACTCCACAACAAAATGTAGTTGTAGAAATGAAGAATAGAACTGTACAAGAAATGGATATAACAATGTGGAATGAATCCAAACTACCAAACACATTTTGGAGAGAATAATTCAACACAACAGTCTACATTTTGAATAGAGAAAAAATTAGAGTGAAACTAGCAAGACACGTTATGAATTATGGAAAGGTAGACCAACTACATTCAAATACTTCAAATTATTTTGGAGCAAGTGCTATATAAAGAGAAATGAAGATAATTTAGGTAAGTTTGATTCTAGAACATATGAAGGTATATTTCTTGGCTATGCATCTGGAAGTAAGGCCTACAAATGATACAACAAAATACTGTGAAAGGTAGTAGAAAATATTGATTTAATAGTGGATGAAGCAATACCTCGAAAGGAAAAGTTGCAAAAAAATGAAGATCCATAGGATACAATCTAAAAAGAATGAGAAACGAAAGAAGAAGAAGAATTAGAAGGTCAATATCCAAAGACATCATCCATATTTGTTCAAAAACATCATCCAAGAAATCAGATTCTTGGTGATATAGATACAGGAGTTCAGACTAGAAGAATATTTAAATTTTCTTTGATATCTAAAATATATCTCAAGAACTTTTCACAATCTAGTGAAGATAAGCATTGGGTTGATGCTATGAAAGAAGAACTAAATCCGATTGAGAAGAATGAAGCATGGAAACTTGTGCCCAAACCAAAATACAAAAATGTGATTGGCACAAAATGGGTCTTAATAAAAAAATTGGATGAAGATGGAAAAATAGTAAGAAATAAATAAATATTGATCTGTAAAGGGCATGCTCAAGTTAAGGGTATTGACTTTGAAGAAACCTTTTCTCCAGTTGCAAGATTAGAAGAAATCATAATGTTTTTGGCATTTGTGTGTTTCAAGAACTTCAAAGTCTATCAAATGGATGTCAAGTCATCCTTTCTAAATAGAAATTTAGAAGAATAAGTATATATTGAACAACCAAAAGGATTTCAATTGTTAGAAAACAAATATCACATATGCAGACTGAAGCAATCACTCTATGGACTAAAGCAAGCTCCCATAGCTTGGTATTCAAGACTTGAAAAATACCTACAACAAAAATGTTTCAAAAGAGGAGTTGCAAACAAAAATATTTACATAAAAAAAAAACAATGCAAATTTGTTAATCATTGTGGTTTAAGTGGATGATAGCATATTTGGAAGTAATGATGATAGAATGAGCCAAAATTTTGCAGAAGAAATGAAAATACAAATCTTAGATTGTTGCATGTACAAATATTACAGAGTTGGTGCTCAACTGAGGACATTGGTTTCTCCTGTAGGTTGGTGCCAATACAATATCTTGTTGAGTTGGTGCTAAGTTAAAGAGAACGGTGTCTCTAGTAGGTTGGTTCCTACAAGATTTTATAAAGATAATTTTTTGTGGTTTTCTCCCACAAGGGTTTCCAAATTAAACTATGTGTACTGTGATTTGAGTTTACATGCATTTATTATCTTAAAATTAATGAATGATTGCTAAATGATCATTTAAAATAAAAATCATATTATACTTATCACCCCCCCAAAGTATAAGAATAAGTTCAACATATTAGTATTATTAGAAGGAAAAATATATTTAGGTTGAGACACTGAAGGAAAAGTTGGGAAATAAACTCAATGGAAATGGCTCATGACTCAATGAGGATGATTGTTGGGTTGTTATATTCTTTGCAGTGAAATTCTATTTGAGGTGACTCAACTGACTGTCGAAGTTGAGTTAGATCGACAACAAGTCGAAGTCGAGGTGGATCGATAGAAGGTTGAAGTTGAGGTAGATCGACATCAAGTCGAAGGTCAAGGAAGTCGATTGGGTAAAGTTGAAGTTGACGATATCGACGAAAAGTCAAACAAAAAGAGGTCGAAGTGCAGGTGTGAGACGACCGACTAGAGACCGAATGAAGGATCGACTGGTAAACCTGACTTAGAGTTGACTGTAACAGGATCCCGGGATTTGCGGGATTTGTAGCCAATGATATGCATGGATTCGTAACCATTTTTGGGTGCCAATATTTAGGTTTTTTTTATATTGTAAATCCTTTAAAGAGGCATGTTGTAAGGCCATAAAGGCCGTTGTTGTAAGGTAACGAGAGAATGATAATGCATGATAATCGTAAGTTGTTGGTCATGAATATGTAAGACGATTTGACTATAGGGTTGTTCTTTCCTGTGCAAGAGGGTATGATGTCGATTGTGTCTTAGGTGTGGACCAAGGTTAGGTATGTAACCTTTTATTCTTATTGAATAAGAAAACAAGAGAGAAGAATGCTCAAATAAATGTTGGTTTTCCCGGTTAAGGGTTTCCAGGGTAAAATCTAGGTGTATTGTGTGATTGCTTGTGTCATTTGCTTTCTTGATTAAATTATTCTTCTCTTCTGCTAGGATTAGTGTGGAAGTGCTTTGCATTTCTTGACACGTGGTACTAGATATTAGGTCTTCCCTGACAAGTGAGTTATCAGATCCATGTAATGCTTGGGTGAGTATATCAGATCTTGATCTGCAAATATTGAATCTGAGAACCAAACCCTAGGTACAGTAAGAGTCGTAATTCATAAATTGTGTTAAAGATCATGATAAAGAATGGCGAGTAGTTCCAAAATAGAGATAGAAAGATTCAATGGCCAGAATTTTGAGATTTGGAAGATGAAAATGGAAGATCTTCTTGTGGATCGAGAACAATCAACAACGATCTGTCCAGGTACCTAGCTGATAGGCATGTCAATGGAAGAATAGGAGAAAATTGAAAGAAAAGTAAGAAGTACGATACTAATTTGTCTTGCAGATTCGATGTTGTTGAATGTCTTGGGTGAAGATTCGACCAAGAAAACGTGGGACAAGATGACAAGCTTATACCAGTCAAAATATTTGGTAAATAAGTTGTTTCTCAGAAAGAAACAATATCTTCTAAGGATGAGTGATGTCAGTTCGGTGACTGAGCATTCAAATGCGTTTAATACTATGCTAAGCCGGTTATTTTTATGGATATAAATATCAATGATGAGGAGAAGTGTATCATCCTATTATGTTCTTTGATAGACTCCTCAGATAGATTAGTCGTGGCTATTGGGCGTAATACAACCACACTAGCACTAGAGGACATGGTTGCTTCTATGTTGTTGGAAGAAATGAGAAGGATGAACATGGAAGGATCGACCAAATATGTTGTGGTAGTGAGAGGTTGACCAATAGACAAAGACAAAGGAATATTCTCCGGTAGAAAGTTCAAGTCGAAGGGTAGATCTAAATCCCCGGTTTAGTCGATGCAAATATGATAGAAATGCAGTAAAGTTGGGCATTATAAAAAGGATTGTAAGTCGAAGGAAACAAAAGTTAGTTCTTGATCTAATGAGAAGCAATTGAATGAGAGAAAGATGACCTCGAAGAAGGGAGGTGATGTGTACCTAAATTCAACCAGTACACAGTCAGATAAATATGTTTGGTTGATCGACTGAGCAACATCCTATAATATGACACCATATAAAGAAGGGTTCTGTGAATATGAACAATATGACGGGGGTGATGTGTTCTTGGGGGACGACTTGACAACCAGAATTTTTGGATGGGGAATAGTCCAACTGACACAGCAGGATGGGAGGAAAAGAACCCTTCCAGGTGTGCTACACCTTCTGGGTTTGGAAAGAAACCTGATATATGTCAGCAAGATGAGTGATGAAGGTGTGCATACTCTGTTTCAGAAGGATTCGTGCAAGATGATCAGAGGTGCGATGGTATTAATGAGAGGAGTTCGGATTGGTACCCTGTACAAGTTGTTAGGGAAAGTTGACTCAATTGGATGCAACAACATCGTTTCTCTTGAAATCGACTCTACTGCAACTTGAATCGACTCGATGTAAACACAACGTGACTCGATTTGAGCTAAGTCGGTTCAAATCAACTTGACAAGACATGATGAACTCAACCTAACAAGGTTATGGCACGAGAGGATGGGACACATTGGAGAAAAATGACTTTGAGCTATGCAAAGGAAAGGTATGGTCGAAGTTTTTCTTGAATGTGGTTTATAAGTCGACCTTTGTGAACATTTCATATATGGGAAACAAAGTCGAGTGAGGTTCCCATCTGGAGCGACAAGGGAAAATGGGATTCTAGAGTTGGTGTATAGTGATGTGTTTGGACCGGTTACAGTTCCTTCACTTGGTGGACCCCTATATTATGTCTCCTTCATATATGATTTTTCCAGGAAGACATGGATATATTTCCTGAGGAAGAAATCAGAGGTTTTCGATAGATTTAAGGAGTTTAAATATCTTGTGGAAAACTAGACAGAGAAAAGGATTAAAGTGTTGAGAACTGGCAATGGTGGAGAATTCCGTGGGAAGGAATTTGATTAGTTCTGTAAGTAGTGTGGCATATCACGCCAAAATACGACACTATATACCCCACAAAAAAATGGATTTTCCAAGAGAATGAACAAAACGTTCATGGATAAGGCAAGGAACATGCTCAGTGTTGTTAGGATCGCACAAGAATTCTGGGTGGAGGCGGTCGAGACTACAAGATATCTGGTGAATATGACTCCAAATGAGGTATGGTCAGGTAAGAAACCTTCGGTGGAACATCTAAAAGTATTTGGATGTGATGCATTTTTGCATGTTCCCAAGGAAAGGAGGAGCAAGCTGGACAAGAAGGCAGTCAATGTATTTTCATTGGATACAAAGAAGGGATGAAATGATATAAGCTTTGGGATCCTACATCAAGGAAGAAAGCGTATAGTCAACATTTGGTCTTCAGAGAAGCCAGACGTAAATCCAAGCCTAAGGAAGTTGTTCAGACTGAGAATAATCCTGATACGATGCGATTTGAACTAAGGAATGAAGAAGATGATTAAGATGAGTTGACTAAATCTAAGGAAGAGGTGGAACAACAGACTCTGGTGGTAAGGAGGCCAGAAAGAGTAAGAAAACTAGTTGAAAGGTATAGTCCGCTTGACTTTCGTGTTAATTTCCATTGACGATAAGCCCAAGTCGGTCGGTGAGGCAGTCGAGTTAACATAGGGTAAAATATGGAAGGATGCCATGGTCGAAGAGATGGAATCCTTGTACAAGAATGAGACATGGGATTTATTCAAGTTACCTAGTGGAGGAAAGATTGTCGATAGAAAGTGGGTGTTCAAGAAGAAGATGAATGTCGCAGGAAAAATTGAGAAGTTCAAAGATCGTATGGTAGCGAAAGGATATTCCCAAGTCGAGGGAGTTGACTTCGGTGAGATTTTTTCCCCTGTTGAAAAACTAACTTCCATTAATGTCTCTATCTGCAAGATTTGATCTGGAGATAGAACATATGGATGTGAAGACATCATTCCTACATGGGGACTTGGAAGAAAAAATCTACATGAAACAACCTAAAGGATTTGTAGTAAAGGGAAAGAAAGAGTTGGTGTGAAAACTCAAAAGATCCATTTATGGTATAAAGAAATCACCATGGATGTGGTACCAGAAGTTTGGAACATACATCCTTAGTTTCGGATTTGTGAGAAGCAAAGTTGATCACTGCATATATTCCAAGGAATAAGGTGGGTGTTTCATATATGTAGCTTTGTATGTCAATGAGATGTTGCTAATTGGAAACAATATGGACACAATAAAGGAGGTAAAGAAGAAGTTATCCTCCAAGTTCAACATGAAGGATCTCAGTGAAGATAAATTTATTCTTGGAATGGAGATTAAGAGAGATCGAGCCACTAGAAATCTCTAGTTGAATCAAATGAAGTATATTGAAAAAATTCTGAAACAATTCAACATATAGGATTGCAAACCGGTGAAGGTGCCAGTTCCAGTGGGAGCAAGGCTTACTACTAAACAATGTCCAAAGACATAGGAAGAAATAGAGGACATGAAACATGTTCCCTCTGCAAGTGTGGTTGGTATTATAATCTATGCGATGGTCTGCACTCGACCAGAAATTTCCCATGCAGTGGGATTGTTGAGCAGGTACATGTCGACACCTAGAAAGGAGCAATGGACAACTTTCAAGAGAGTATTCAGGTATTTGTGTGGCACAAAGGATTATGATATATACTACCAAGGAAAACCTAGAGGTGATAGTGGTAAATTATATGTACATGGTTTTTTCGACGCCGACTGGGCTGGAGTTCTGGATCGAAGGAGGTCGACCAACGAATATGTCTTTAATATGTTCACTAGAGAAATAGGATGGATGAGAAAGCGACAGATGATCATAGCCTTGTCAAAAACATAAGTTGAATAAATAACGACCACTCATGGAAGCAAAGAATAAGTATGGCTTCAAAGGTTTTGTTCAAGAATTGGGTTTGAGTAGAGAGCTATGAAGGTAATTTGTGACAGTCAAAGCACAATATTTATGTAAAAGAACCATGCTTATCATTCAAATACTAAGCACATTAATGTACAATACCATTTCGTAAGAGACATGGTGGAAAGTAGTAAGGTGCTACTTGATAAATTAGACACATTGGAAAACATAGCAAACTCATTGACCGAGTCTGTCAGTGTTGTGAATTTCTCTTGGTGCAGAGAGGCAATGGGCATCACTGCCCTGGGTATGTGAGTGAAAGTTCAAGAATCTCATGTTTCAACAAAGAAGACAACAAGTGGGATAATGTTGGGTTGTTATATTCTTTGAAGTGAAATTCTAGTCGAGGTGACTCAACTGACGATCGAAGTCGAGGTAGATCGAAAACATCAACAACAACTCAAATTCGATGTGGATAGATAGAAGGTTGACGTCGAGATAGATCGACAACAAGTTGAAGGTCGAGGAAGTCGACCGGGTAAATTTGAAGTAAAATATATTGACAACAAGTAAACTGAAAAGAGGTCGAAGTGAGGGTGTAAGACAACCAACTAGAGACCGAATGAAGAACTGACAGGTAGTCGACTGGTAAAATCGACTTGGAGTCGACTGTAGCAAAATCTTGATATTTGTGGGATTTGTAGCCAATGATATGCATGGATTTGTAATCCTTTTTAGGCACCAATATTTAGGGTTTTCCTGTTGTAAAGTCTATAAAGAGGCATGTTGTAAGGTCGTAAAGGCTGTTGTTGTAAGGTAATGCGAGAATCCTAATGTTGTAATGCTAATGCATGGTAATCATAGGTTGTTGGTCATGCATATGTAAGTCGATTTGCCTACAGGGTTGTTCTTGCATGTGAAATAGGGTATGATGTCAATTTTGTATTAGGTGTGGACCAATTTTAGTCATGTAACATTTTATTCTGATTGACTAAGACAACAAGAGAGCGGAACGCTCAAAGGAATGCTGGTTTTCCTGGTTAAGGGTTTCCAGGGTAAAATCTCAGTGTACTGTGTGATTTCTTGTGTCATTTTCTTTCTTGATTAAATTCTTCTTCTCTTCTGCTAGGATTAGTGTGGAAGTTCTCTGCATTTCTTGACAATGGCCACCATATCCTAGAGCCTAGGAAGCCTTGGGGAAGGGTAAAGCTTGAGAAAATGACCACTAAAGTTAATTGGAGTAAAATGTTTAAGGGGAAATATTTGTAACTTACTTTTACCTTATTATTGACACTTATAATTTTAATCTCAATCCCAATTTCACCCTTGCATGAGAAGGGGAAAGGCCAAGAGCCAAATCTTCAAAAGGTTATTACACTTGGGAAGGATTACAAAAAAACTTGTCTATTTTGCAAAGGATCTTGTTGGTTCATGAGGCCATGTTATGTGATTTTACCATTGTTATGGTAGAACATGTTATTTGAGTATGTACTTGGTATAAAATATTATTATCTTCTCTAACTTGGTCTAAGTGTACTAAAAGGTTGAGAGTGTACTACCCATTGATGGGGTACTAAGGCTCATTTTGTGATGGGACTTGTATTATTATTTTAGGCCCTTGGGATGCCACTTTCAAGTGTGACTGCATGCACCAAGGGAAAATATGGTAGTAAGATCCTTACATAGGGGCACCACTATTGAGTTTAGTTGTGATCATCATGGGTGAGGGTGGTAGTAAGACCCCTTAAAACCATACATTGAAGGGTTTGGGGGTGTTATAGACAAGGAGCTTCTCAACCACACCAAGGTTGATCAGTTGAGAGTTTGATTTGTGACATTTCTTTGAGGAACTATGAATTAATTACAGAGAGTTTCTATATGAATTACTTGCAGCGAGTGTTGATGTGCCCTAAACTTCCTTTCCTCATTAAGCTTGAGACATGCTCAAGGAGAAACACTTGTGAAGGTAGTTCCATTGGTTGGGTGGGACATCGACCCTTGGGTATCATTTTCCTACTTTGATTGATGATTATATCATGAGATTCTTGAGAATCATTTGGATCATCACTTGGACTTCAGTGAACTAAGGACTACATGTAATCTTTATCGTGTTATATAATGTTGGTTATATTGATTAAATTGTGAATTTGTTATATTCATTGTGGGATCTTGGCATGCCTTCCTTATGTTCTACTCATTGATTTTATACTCTACTTGATTTAGATATGGTTTATCTTGTTGTGGTTGTAACCTTAAGAGGAAAAAAAGAATGTTGTTTAAGTAACAGCCAAATGGGTTATTACACATTTTGGGGTTTTCCTGTATAGCCAATTTTTTTCTTTTCTCATTAATTGTTACTAATATTCTTCCCTATTCACATCTTTTCCTTCCTCATCATAATGTTGGATCCTCCTTATTAGTGATAGGATCTATAGTTACCACATTGGAAGTGTTTATTATCTCATTTATCATATCTGCATATAGCTGACTAAAAATCACCACAAAAAATGAAAATAATAATTGTTGAGGACAATGTAATATTTGACTAATTTTCCTCAATTGACATATTACAATTTCAAAATCTCACATTCCCGAATTTTTAATGATTTTTTTAAACAAGAAATTATTTGATGAAGGCATATTTGCTAAAGGTGCCAAAATTATTGTGCTATAACTCAACAACATATGCAAGCTAATGAAAGGAAGAACATGATCATCATATAGGCATAGGGAAATAAGTCCCATATAGAATAAATTACAATGATAGGAAATCCATTTGAAGAATCAACATAATGTTATGTAGTTTATAGATTGAATTGTTAGAAAAAGTGAACTATACTACCAGCCTACAACACTCCTAAAAAATTATGAATCCCCAAATTTATTCATCCAACTGAAGGACTTATAATGAGTATGGTAAATAGGGAAATATGTACCTATCTCAAAATTTCCTTTTAATCTGGTTATTGTATAGGAATGTGAAAATTAACAAAATCTAGTTAGTGAAGATTCATCCTGAACTAAGCTAGAAAATAAGGCCCGAAAAGGTTTACCCGTGCTCAAGGAAAGGCCTAAAAGATAAATCCAATAAGGTCCAGATATCTGGCCTCTTACAGTTCTCAAGGAAAACATAGGCCTCCCTACGAAAATGGTATGTGAGAATTATTTTATCTACACTACAAAGTAGGAGTAAAAAATAAAACATTTCAAGTGTGATTACATATCTTTCCCATAAAATAAATCAAATAAAGCTACTCCATCAAGTTGGAAAATCAAACCCCCCTCCACCTAGTCTATCAATATGCAAAAGACTAGAGATAATAAGTAGTTGTCAAGTTACAATTTATAAATACAAAGTAATGTCTTACAATACACACTTCCAAGTTACAAATTCAATTATAATTTTGTTTTGACAATCATGCCTACTCAAAATCCAAGCATATTAATAAAACTTGCCTTTATTCTAGTGCTTGTTCCAGCCTAAGATTCATGAATTTTTTTATAGTTTGAATCCAGCTTAAATACACAAGAAAATAGTAGTACAAGAAAATTCATAGGATATTTAGTATGATTTCTTTATTTAGGTGTCCAATAAATAGATAAGTGTACATCATAGTAATTTTCAACAATAATGATCATAGTAATAAAATCTATTTTCAAAAAATATGCCACCACAACTATGTATGAAACTTTCATTCATGAGAGTGAATGATGTTGAAAGTGCTAAGATGTTATTTTTATTTTCTAGGAGATCATCAGGAGCCTTCCCTTCCTCTAAAAAGTTTGTTATTTATTTAAGTTCTTTGGGTGTAACTTTGACACAAAATAAATGTGCATCAGGTAAGTCATCATTTATCCTAGTCGAATCTTCTCCCGTTTCAAGTCGGGATAGATGGTCTAGGCCGACATTATTTTTACTTGGTCGGACAACTACTCCAAAGTAAAATTCATGGAATATTAGTAGACATCGACACATTTTTCCCTGATGTACTAGATTATTTACTAATTACTTAAGTTTATGATGGTCTGTGAAGAAGATGAATGGGCTTGCCAATAAATAATGTCAAAATTTTTGTAGGGCGAAGATCATTTCTAATGCTTCCCTTTCTATTGTCCAATGATTTCATTATGATTTATTAAGTTTTTGAATGGTGTATACATCAGGGTGATCAATCATTTTGTCATATGGTTGTTCTAGGACTGAGCTGACAACAACATTGGATGCATCGACATGGACATGAAATTTTTGTGACCAATCCAGAAATATTAATTTTGGTGCTTCTACCAGTTTTATTTTTAATAGCTCAAAAGATTCATTACATTCCTCACTTCATTGAAATCTGACTTATTTTTTCAACAACTCATGAATTGGAAAGGTTATATCAGAGTAATGGAAAATAAATTTTCTGTAATATCCAGTATGTCCAAGGAAAATTTTTGTTTTCTTTTGGTTGACTGGTGGCTTCAAGTCGAGTATTACTTTGATTTTTTCCATGTCAACCTTGATGCCATATTTACATAAAATGGGTCCCAACAAGATACCTATCAACGTGGCAAAGATTCATTTTTTTATATTTAAATACAAGTGAATTTGTCGACATCTTTCCAACATCATTCGAAGCCATTGGATGTGATCTTTCAACATGTTGCAAATTTTCCAGATGTTAAAGTACACAATCATTGTTTTGTAGATGTACTCTTGAAATTCTTTGATCACTATCCGAGAAAATACCGCTAGAGAATTTTTAAGCCCAAGTGAAATTACTTTGTATGTGAATGAACCGAACTCAGAGACAATTGTTTTTCCCCAGGATATTCTTTTGCAATTGGTACTTGGCTGTATCTCGAGAAGCTATCTGTGAACGAGTAACATTCATTTCCGATGACTTCATTAATAGTTTCATTGGAAAATGATGTCGAGAATGTATTGGTTACTATTATCTTGTTTATCCCTCGAAAGTCGACACATATTCTTAGTTTTTTTGGGTCATGATTTTTAGGATGCACGACCATCAAACTCGCACATTCTGACTTGTCGATAGGCTAAATAATGTCGAAAGATAAAATTCCATCTATCTCTTTTTGAAATATGGGTGTATGTTTGTGTGCTAACTTGTATGATAACTTTTTGATGGGCTTGGCCCTGGGGGTGAGGTCGATTTTCATCTCCCCCATATCTTGCACCAATCCTTTCAAGTCTTTGTAGTCACAAGAAAAAAATGTCCTAGTATTCTCACTATAGGTAGACTATTTCTATAGTTTGTTTGTCTGACCAATAGTCGCCTATTCTTTCCAGTTTTGGTTGACCATCTATTGAGATTTCAAATTCCCTAGTTTTAATTTCCCCATCCATCCACTCCGAGGATTTGGATTCATCTAGGGGGAAGTCGAGCTTATATATATATATATATATTCCTTGTCTTCCTTGGATACAGAATAAATTGTCTTTACATAATTATTTACTCTAGGATGACTTCTTGTCCATTTAAAACTTTGTCCCAAAAAACTTATGTTTTCCATATCTATTCATCGAGCGTTTGTACTATCTTTATTTTTTGTCAACACAAAATTTCAATTTGATGTCGATCCTATGCCAACTTTGGCCTTACCTATTTTTTTCATTTCGTTGGGATTTGGCTTCTCGAGAAATATTTTCATTTCTTTTGCAGCCTCTCACAAGTGCGCCTCCTCTAGGATGAATTCAAAATCTCTAATAATTTTTTCTTTAATTTAATTCCAGTTGAACGTGTGGCCACATGCTTCAATTTTGTACCATTTATGTGGTATGCCATCTAGTGTATTAGGGAACATGTGTGGCCATACCATTTCATCCATATATGCTACTCTTCTCCACTCATTCTCACATTGGTGAATGTGAGTGATTGGGTCGAACCTAGGTTTGAAAGTTGGGATGTTGACTTATGTTGATAACTTATTTCTGCCGAATCGTTCTACAAAGTATAAGGTATAAATATTCCATGTTTGAAGGTGGGGAGCATGGGTTTCCTTGTTGCTATATTATAGTTTAATCATGTCTCTGTCAAGTGATATAGTGGCCTTCATATTTTGACCCCATAGTCTTTTGACTAATGAAAGATATGAGAAAATGCCTTTGACCAGATTAATTACTTAAAAAATGACTCTTGTTGGAATCCCCATTATGGAAGTTATGACACTTTTGAGTGTGCCAATTGGTTCAATAAACATTTGATCCACTAGCTTTAGGAAGTTCATTGTTGGAACTAGCAGGGGTTTCCCAAGTCGAATCCATGTTTCTCTAGAGAGGATGTTTACTTGTGAGCCGAAGTCGACTACAACTTGTTTAATCACGTGGACATCAATTTCCAAGTCGACTTTTGGGTTGAAGTCATTGGTATGCTTCTCCTGTGACAATTTTCGAAGATTAATTTTAACCGGTATTTGATCTTCTATGTATTCTCTTAGAATGTTTAGTAATTCGATAAGGAAACTGATCGACTGTTTTTCTTTTAATAATTGGAGAAATAATTCTAGAGCAATGTCTAGAATGATTGATTGTACTCCCTTATTTTTCGTTTGATTTATCTTGGTCGATACTTTTAAATAACTTCATTGCTTCCCACATTAGTTTTTCCTCATGTTCAAGGTCCAGACATGTATTTTGGTATCCCCTTTATCGAACTGGAGGATCTGGATAGATGTCTTCACCCACTCCTAATATCGTTACTACGTAGATATTTTTGGAATTTAGTATGTATTTCTTGGGAACTGTGTGAAATAGGTTCATGTTTCTCTTATTCATCACTTTCTCTAGTACAATCTAACAATATTCTTGTGAGTGTCCACCCACTCCACATATATTACAAAACTTGAGATCAATTATGTCTTTGATGGGGAAATCAAGACTTATGTGGTCCTCCTTCCAATTTTTGAAGCAATAGTATCATTCTCAACCACATCCTATTCATGTTTGTCCTCTTCCTATTATGTACCTTCCTCTTCATTGATAACCCCTACGGCCTCAACCTTTGTATCTATTTCCATTTCCTTGGTCGACGTTCTGGTTTACCTTCTACCTGTGGTATACCAAATGAATATTTTCATTTTTTTCCATTTAATTGAAATTCCTGTGTAGAGTGGTTATTTTCCTCACATGTATGGCACCATTTTGGTTGGCCATTTCTTAAATTATGCAGGTAGTTCCTCATTGTGTGATTTTTTATTCTCTCACATATATCATAGAATGTTTCTATTTAGATATGTCAGACTGTTGGATCCAGTGCGTCACTGAATTTATAGTAGTCTTTCGTATGTCCTTCACTAGAGAAAATGGTGCACCATAGTTTATTCCGTGAAATAGACATGTTTTTTATGCATTGTTGTAATTATGTGAGTTTTTCTTCTAATATTTTCTTGATTGTTGATTAAGTCGATGCTCCTTCATCATCCATCTCTATGCACTGATCCTTTTTCAATGCATCCTCACATGAATGAATTTCATACATTTGTAATGGAGCTCGATTTTTTTGTAGAAGTCTTGTCATATACCATTGTACAAGTTTTATTTCTTCTATTGTATAAGGAATTTTACTTAATATATCTTTAAATATTTTATCGTATTCTCACACAATTTCACCTGGAATTGTTTTGATCTCTTTCAGTTTTTTCCCAACCAAGTGTCTTAAAAAATGTGAGAAAAATTTGCTTTATCTCTACCTTCATGAACCAGGTGAGGGCCCTAGCTCGAAGCGTGGTACCAAATTGTGCCATATGCTTATCTTCATCGGTAATACCAGTTTCATCCCAAAATATCTCACAAACAAACCAATGTCAGTTGGCATCTTTATCACCTTCATAAATGGGAATATAGTTGAGGCCCATTATGACTTTCTTGGGGTTTTTAGGAGTCAATAGTATTGCAATATTTTGATTAGGAATTGACTGGGAAGTTGATATGGTGTTATTTCGGGGAGTCAAAATCTAAGTGTTCGACTCGAATAATACAATATGACGCTGGTCTTCAGTCGAACTGTAGTCTTGTGCTAATTGTGTGTATTCTCTGCTTGGGATAGTGTCATCAGTTTGACACCCTTTGTCTATATATTTTATGAATCATCCTCTCAATGGTTGTGATGATTCATTTTCACTGTCTATAGATTTAGAATATTCAAGAAGTAAATTTGGCAGAGGGGCGGAGTCCGTGAGGTCTCTTATATGGAGGAATATATCCTATGGTCGATTTTGAGTATTCTCTTGTGCTTCGATTAGAAGTATGTCTCTTATATGACCGTAATTGTTAGTTCGACACCATACTTTATAGGATTGAGTATTCATGTGATGTCTTTGATGGAGGAATTTTGTAATACGTGATCTACAGATTCTTGCAGAACAATGTTGAACAACGGGTCCCGAATCATCAATCTCCATTATGTTGACTTTGTTGATTGCTTGTTGGATGCCGCTGGTTACCACACTCACTTGCAAGCTTGCATTCCTCCCAGGAGACGTTGGGGCGCTCTATGTGGTTGTTCCAACGAACTGTTGCACATTGGTAGGATTTTGATGTGAACTTTTGTGATCCTTTTCATTTCATAACTATTCTCGCCTCTTTTTGTGTTTTTCCTACTCCAATATTTGGATGTCGGCTAAGGGTTTTTAGACCTGCATTCGTTGTGTATACTTCCTTCTTGAATCTAATTCATCTTGTGTTTCAGTTATCTTCCTCCTAGATTCACATATTTTTTACTTTGGTGCACTTAACTCGACTTATATCATCTCATGGATTATCCAACCCCCCATCATCGACCCGATTTAGTCAAAGTCGACAATGTTGATCATTCTTTTTGTTATCATTTCTTTAAAAAATAATCCCAAGATTATCTTGTATATTTTTAATTGGATTCAAGGAACTCTTCCCACTCTTCTTGATTTTCTTTCCAATTTGAATTTGGTGGAGGATTGGCCAAGAGGGTTCGGTATTCGACAATGTCTCTGATTCCCTTGTCTAACATAAATTTATGAAGTAAGGAAATGACATTGCAAAGAAAACCATCATGCGATGTAAAATTTGTGTTGTATGGTTTCAGCTAACAATATGTCTTTGATTACTTGTTCTTCAATATAATCACGTATGATTCTTTCAAACCACTCGTTCAAATTTTTTCTTCATCTTTTTATTATTTCCTGCATAAATTCTTCATCTGGAGTGAGTTTGCGCATTAGGTGATTGATTGAGATATTCAAATAGTGCCTCTGGAATAGCTTCCAGGAATCGTTCACGTGTTTATGAGAAGAACTGTGTATGTTCCTCTGTTAACATCATTTGGTTCCTCCTTGCTTAATTTTTTGTGTAATTATTAATTTTGTGCTCCCACCATTCATGTATGTCTTCCAAACTTAACATCTATGTGATTTTAATTGTATACATGAACGAGTTTAGAACTATCAGTAATGGAATCGATGTTGTAGTCTGAGAGAAAGAATGACAGGTTACCAGTAGTTCCTTACACATAGTAACATATGTTACAACATTGTATACAAGAACACATAGACATACATGGAATCATACACAAGTAATGGGAGAACCAACAATATGCACTTATTATATGTATAAAACAACCTTCCTCTCTCTATTAGACACACACACACACAGATATATTTTTGTGTCATAATAGTTACTTGTGGGTTAGAGTTCTTAACTACCTGGTCGATTGACTCTAATTGTTTGTTTGACTGAATCCTCTATCCAAGTTTTGCAATCGACTTATCTGGTTGATTGGCAGGTCTAGTCGGCAGAGCCAACTAGCCCCTACAACATAGCTTTAAATTAATTTATAATTTAAAAAAAAATGTATTTATATTGTGTTTAATCATTAGTCGAAAGAAAACTTGTATTTTATTTTTTTAAATCTTGCAAGATTTGTTTTAAATTGATGAAATTATAAATATTAATCATTAATATTACAAAATCAAATTGCAATTTAATAATTGAGGACCCTTAATCCATTTTTATATTAAAAATAGCTATTTTAAAAAGCCCAAAATTATAATTTTAGTAAGATTTTATAACCTAATTCCAATAATAACAAAACACAAATTTATGAATAAAACAAAATAAAATGTATTTTAAATAAATGAAAATAACATCATTTTATGTTATTCGTGTGTAAATAAAATAAAATAAAATGTATTTTGAATAAATGAAAATAAAATCATTTTATGCTATTCATGTGTGTGTGTGTGTGTGTAAATAATTGCAAGTTACCATGTCCATTACATTAAAAAGGAATTAGGTAAAATTGTGAACCTATCCTTATGCATAACATTTGCATGTCCATCATGTTGAACCTTGGCCTGCAAACAAATAATTTATGGTCCTGCTAACAGAGTTATCTTGCATAGGTAACATAGTTATCTTTCATAGGTAACATAGTTATCTTTCACAAAAAATAGAGATATATTGAACAAATAATTAATAATATACCAAATAGCAGACAACAAATAGAAAATACACAAAATGGGGGAAAAATATATTTATTGTTCTCAGTAAAAAATAATGAAGAACTAGGTTTACAATGCAATACACACAACACCTCAAGGGCCTCTCATTTAAAAAAAATAACAATAATCAAATTAGGGATATGAAGTTCCAATATCCATAGCCACGTCTGAGGGAGATGAACTAAAATGTAGCTACCCAAATGCGTTGTCACCATCCAACAATCTCCACCTTGACAAAAAATTTCCTGATATCTCACCCAACAAATTTGATCATCACCTTTTCTGCAAGCCAAGAGAATTCATACACCACCTCAACTTCTCTAACAATATCGCAACTTCTCTAACAATATCAGTTGCATGAGAATGTTTGCAGAGTTTTCTCCATTATGGACCACTCCACTTCCATTGAATCAACATAACCAAAAACTAAATCAGTACAACCACTATAGGGGATAGTCATGCTTCTCAGATACAAAAGCATCCATCTGCATTCTCTTTACTTGGTTTTTCCATGTGTCCACTGAAAACACCAACTGCATGTGAAATATTTGAAAAATACATCACAAACATCAACCTTCCTATAATACTTGCATAAGGTACACGAGACATATAATCCTTTCCTTCCTTACTATCAGGATATAAACTTGAAGAAAGATTACAATGAAAATCTAAAGGGATATTTACCGGTTTCACAATGTTCATATTGAACCTCATCAGTATCTTCTCCATAGACATGTGACAACCACAACTATAACATCCCTCTCTTGCGCGCACTGAGCTAATTTATTCTTTGAGGACACTTGCTCGCAAGTGATCCAAATTATTATACTATTGGGCATGTGATTATGATTATGAGGTGTTATGAATTGATGACATGCTATTTTGTTGTATTGACATATACAGGTGCTATTGACTCGGTTTTCTTGAGTGTGCAGGATTTTGGACCTCGAGGATGCAGAGGCATTGATGAAACCCCTTGGACTCTGGATCAAGTCGGGGAGTGGACTATTGGGGTTTGATTGTTGTATATATGAATTTTGTGCATCTAGTTAGATGATATGATTATGGATATTATTCTGACATGATTTGTTGATGATGTAGGTTGATGATAGCTTGCCGAACAGACTCACATGTGGAGTAGAGGGGTCACGCATGACTACCAGAGATGTTGAGGGAGAGGTGTGGACAATAGCCCTGCCACAGACTACTAGAACTCTCGTCGTGGCTTGAACTGTAGGTTAACGATTACCTAGTTCGAGAAGACCCACGATGTCGTGAGGGCCAACTGTGACAGTTTCTCACGATGATTCTAAGGGGCGCGCAATAAGGCAAGGGCCTTATTCCTTAGAGGCCCTTAGTCTCCCACAAGATCACCTGGCAGAGTATTGAATCCAGGGGTTTTGATGTCTACTAAGTCATTCAAGAGGCGAGTGGCACCCTTGGAGCACGTAGTTCATCCTGAAGGGCACATCGCACAAGAAAAACAGAAAGAGGTGAGTGGCACCCTTGGAGCACATAGTGTGTCCTGAAGGGCACATCGCGCAAGGGAAACAGAATGAGGCGAGTGACACCCTTGGAGAACCTAGTGCGCCCTGAAGGGCACGTTGCGTTGTTAAATAATAAATGAATGAACCTAGATGGCCTTAGAACGAATAATGTGATGAGAAATATTTAAAACAATTTCCCTAATAAAATGTCTCCCAGCCTAGGAAAATAAAGTCTAGGTCAAAGTGATACTTGTAATAAAAATATATATATATATATATATATATATATATTTATATAAAAATAAAAATATATATTTATATAAAAATAAAAATAAAAATAAATAAATAATAATGATAATCATCACTAATCATGTGATGAGAAGGGGGTAAACAATTCAATTAATTTATAAAAATCTTTTGGGGGATAAAATTTAAAAAGGGGAAATAATTGTTTTGTTATATTATGCTAAGTAAGAATTTATTAATTAAAAAGGAAAAGGGGAAAAAGGTAATTTTCTTCACATGCCAATTTGAGTTTTAAATGAAAAGGGAAAGAGGGAAATTTAAAAGATTTAAGAAACTAGGAAAAAGTGGGAAACATAAAAAGAAAGGGGAAACACAAGGAAAAAGCAGAAAGACTAACTTAGTAAGGTATCTAGCATTTAAGAACTTTCTAAATTAAACTCAACTAGTAAATTAGCAAGGGGGTAAGTCATTAAAATGTGTAAGGGAATATGGGGACACCTAGGAGCGATTCTAGGAATGCTTTTAGGTGGGTGAGGGAAATAGGAGTAATTAATTAATTAATGAAATTAATTTGTGGTGCAATGAAGGGGATGGGTGACACATGTACGGGGATGATTTTTAGGAATTAAATTATGGAACAAAAAATTAAAAGGGAATTTGGGAAAGTAAATGACTTAGAACTCTATATAAAGGAGGGAGGAGGAGGATGATGGATCTCTTATGTGATGTGTAACATTACGCTGTAGAAATTTAGACTTGACTGACTTAGCTTGTGGGAATTGGGATACCCAACTCGGTGAGGAGTGGTAGCTCTGAATTGCGAGGTGAGCTGGGAGCTAGTTGTTCTTTGGTTTAGTGTGCATGGCCCCTTTGTGGCTTGGGGGGATAAGGGGGAAGAAGAGTACCCCTAGCGTTGGCTGGGACGTACCGATGAAGTATCATCGGTCGACAAGTGTGAGTTGCACGAAGTGTGCGAGATAATGACTCAGAGCGGGCGACTTGGGCTACGATAGAATTCCTTTATTTATGCATGGTAGATTATTATTATAATTTACGCTTTTATTTCTTTACTTTTACTTGGGTAAAGAAAATGTTGAATTAGCATTTCAACCGAGAACTTAATTTTCCCCTTAAGCCTTAAGCTCATTGTTTGACTTGATTCCCTTGGCTTTTGATCCCTGAATGTTGTGACTATCCGACTGGTTGTATCGATTTGTTGTGATGGGTTGTACTTTACTTTGTCCTCATCCCTAGTTCATCAGTCCACGCCTGAGCAGTTGACGAGGAGCTGAATCGAAAGTCGTCACTTCGGTGCACAACGACCTATAGATTCTAATGCCCTGCTTTTCTATGTGTGGATGATGAGTGAAGGATGTGTTGGCCCCGTTGTCTACCCCTGCTGGTTGTCCCTGGCTGAGTGACTATCTTGCACCTTGATGCGTTGATTACCTCTGTGGTGGTTTTTCTTCCCGCAGCGAACCGCTTATGATCCTTTGCGTTGATCCCTGCATTTAATACCCTTCCTGACAATTATTTAAGGATGAGTTTATAATGCTTCTCCTGGCGATTTATGGTGTATTTTTCCTTACTTCTGGTCTTCCATTACTCTATGATTTTACTCTGCATTTCTTGTGATTCAATGGAATTTACTCTCTGCATTTTTTCTTGTGTTAAACCTCTTCTCTTCTTGACTGTTGACGACATTCACCCATGTGATTTAACCCACTGCTATTAACTTTACCCACAAATTTACTACCCAATATGATTTTAATGTTTAGAGAAGATTTATTCATTTAGAAATGGATGTTGGTATTTAGTTACGATTGAATTATTGCTTTTCCATTTCTGAAGGCGTTTCCATTGCCAGATCTCTTTGCTCTACATTTTTATTATTGATGCGTGTCCATTCCTGGTTTTATTGCACTGCATTCTTCCACCACTAGTTAAGACTACGATTCGCCATTGTCAGACTGCAATCATTGCTTGATTAAGACCGCATTTCATTTTTGTTTGCCTGGCGATTTTTCCACTTCTTAGGACTGCATTTCGTTTGATTTGGGGGTGAATTCTTCTCGACTAATTTATATATCTGGCATATTTTTCTCCTCCATGAATTACCTGCGCCTTACTGGTTAATGGGAGCGTATTGGTGGCAAGACAACGATTTTTACATTTATCATTAGTGTTATTTCCGTTTTAGTTCATAGAGTGTACCTTTCTTTTAAACAACTATTTCCTTATTACATTAAAACACTGCAATTTTGCCATGGTTAAGACTGAAATCATTGTTGTTAATATTGCATTTTGCTTGTTACTTGGAGATGTTACCCTCTTTGGGAATACATTTCATTTAAACATCACTTGCGTTAATGCGTTTCATTAATTATATGGTGCGTTGGATGTTGATGCATGTCTGATTGGAGGTAATTCCTACGTTTTATATGGTGTGTTTTACTTCAATTGACAGATATGAATTTATAGTTGACTGCGTGCACATTTAATAGAAAATTTATTAGTTGGCAGGTATAAAGGGATGGCATTTAATTCCCAACAATTTACATTTTAATGGTAAGTGCGTGTACCTTTAATAGCTGACTGCGTGCCCATTTTTTTAGAAATTTAATAGCTAACAGATGTAAATGGAAGGCGTTATTACAGAACACATTTGTTAGAATTTTTATAGACAACCTTTAAATTGACTAGACATCCTTTTTAGACTAGACTTGTCAATCTATTTTTCGTATTAATTAAACCAGACTTGTTAAATTAGAATGTAATTGTTGTTTATAGTGTTAGTATTGACTTGATTAGGCTTGCTAAATTTGATTCACATTTAATGTTAAATTAGATGGTACATTGATGACCAAATTGTAATTTAGACTTGCTTAATTTGATTTGCATTTAATGTTAAATTAGATGGTACATTGATGACCAAATTATAATTTAGACTTGCTCCATTTGATTTGCATTTAATGTTAAATTTGATGGTACATTAATGACTAATTTGTAAATTAATATCGTTAACAAGTGTGATAATTGCAACTTGTACATTGATATTGTTAATGTTGTTTATGAGGTTAATTGCTAAGTTAGATTGTATTTAGTGATTAATTTAGAATTGCCAATTTATATTGTAATTAATGTTAAATTAGATTGGCGTGTATTGACTAAATTGTGATTTAGACATGTTAATCTAGAGTGTAAGTTATGTTAATTTAGATTGGTAATTATTGACTAATTTAGACTTGATTAATGGTTTGGGTGGTTGGTGAAGTCGTGTAATGGATTGCGCTCTCTTGTTGACGTCATATCGCATCTTGCCGACCCGTTGCTTGGGGGGTGGGTGTAGTCTTGTGTCAGCTATTTCGGTCTCCTAGCGCGTGGGTTGGTCTTGAGTCTATGGTCCAGATAGAATATGTTTGCGCCAGGGTTATTTTCACGCCTCTCATATGGGGACAACATGATTCCTAATGAGGGGATCATGGCGCGCCCTATTGGACAGAGGCGAATGATATCGTGACCGGAGTTTGTGCTTCCCGTGTGAGTGTTGTTGATTGTTGTAAGTTGTTGTTAGCGCTTAGGTTGTAACACCTTCATGCATTTGGTTCGCGTGCATTGAGGTTCTAGTCATTGGTCGTCAAAGTCGTTGTGTTGGGAGGGGGATGTTGTCCCTTAGCTTGTAGGCGTGGTCATGTTTGTGTTAGATGGGTAGTCGTTCCTCGTTGTTTTATGCATGTTTCGCCCAGTTTCTCTTGTGCCAATGCATAGAGTCATAGTTGTCTACTGTCTGTTTAGTGGGCATGGTACCTGCCGTCAAATGTGTTATTTAGCTGTAATCGTTGTTTCCGTCCCGTTTAAAAAAAAAAAAAAAATTGCACCTTCTGCTTCACTTGTAGTCGTAACGATGGGGTCGTTACTACAACAAACTATTTTTGTCATCTTTGTATAATTCTTTTCTCACGATTTTGTTTGTTGCTCCTAGATGCTTCATATGAAACATCCTAACCAATTTATCCTTTAACATGTTGATATCAACCATGCTTGGGCTTGCAACAAGCATATCAACAACATATAATACCAAGATAATGAATATGCCATTGAAACTTTAGAAGTAAACACAATGATTGTACTCACTTCTAGTAAAATTTTGGCTCACCATGAAGGAATCAACCATCTTGTACCATTTCTCTGGTACCATTAGGCCATACAATGATTCCTTGAGTTTGAAAACAAATCTCCCTTTGTGATCCTGAACAACATCTAATTGTTTCATTTACTAGTGATGATTTTGTGGTTAGTATGGTCCCACAATCTATATCCCTTATCCCCATCACTATAACCAATAGAGATATTAATCTTGTAGACATTCAAAGATTGTAATTCTGGAAATAGCTTATGGTTTACGAATACCTGTAGCCCCAACCCTTCCTTGCTCATATGGCCCCATCACTAATGTCATAAAAAAGTAGATGCCCTTGTTTCCTTATATACCACCGTTGCTTCAGTTAATTGAGTGCTTCCTTCCATTTTGTAAAGGTTTCCAATCTTTGTAGCCTTCATAACCAACAATAGCCCCTTGCACACTTTCAGTGCCCCACCTTGACATGTAAACATGTAACCTCCAGAATCCAAATCTCGCAAAGAAATTAATTTTTTTCAGGGTCTAGTACATGTATAACATCCATCAACTTTCTTACAATACCATCTAATATTTTAATCTTAATGATATCAACCCCAACACTTTTACAAGAAATATTATTTCTCATAAAAACAACATCGTCATCTATAGATTGGTAATAAGAAAACCAACTTCTACGTGAACACATGTGATGGGAAGCACCAGAGTCTAACAACCACTCTTATTGATATTGTGAAATACTACAAACAGATAAAGCTTCATCAACCATATCTTAACTTGATTCAACCACATTTTCTTCCTAACCGGATTCTTCCTTAGATTCCTTTCTCTTCCAACAATATTTCTTGAGATAGCATGATTTACCGCAATACCAACATGTTAAATTACTCCTCTTATCCTTTGACATGGATTTGGAAGTACCTCATGATTCCCCTATTTCTCTAGACCTACCTCTAACCACCAATGCTTCTGGTGTGGAGGTTTCTATGTTGGATTTCCTCCTCACCTCCTCAGACAAAAAGGATCCCACAAAAAATTCAAACTCAAGGGTGTTTGTTGAGCTAAAGAAAATAGAAGTGACTAAATGATCCCAAGACTCGGGAAATGGACACAACAATTTCACTTCCTTATCTTCCTCATCGATTTTTACATCCATACTAGTTAATTGGCATAAGAGAGTATTAAATATATTTAAATGATCATCAATTTTGGTACCTTATTTCATCTGTATACTGTACAGTTTCCTCTTCAAGTATATTCGGTTCATCAGGGACTTTGTCATGTAGAGGATCTCCATTTTGCTCCATAGGCTAGATGTGGTTTCCTCTCCCACAATAATGAAGAGGACTTCGTCAACTAGACATAACTGAATGGTGTTGAGACCCCTTGCATCTACATTTTCCCATTCATCATCTAACATATCCACTGGCTTCTTTCTCTTTTCTTCCAATGATTTATGCAATTCTTGTTGCATGAGAAAATCCCAAATCTTCATCTTCCACAACTCAAAGTTGTTCTTTCCATTAAATCTATCCACCTTGAACCTTGTGTTCGTCTTTTTTTCCATTCTCCATAGAATCCTCCTCGACTCTTCCACTCAGCCTTTGGATCTTCGAGAAACCCTTGAAATGAATCTCCTCATCTCTATGTGTGCAGGAACGACCATCCTTGGCTCTTTGTGCGTGAGAACAACCTTCCTTTGCACTTTCTTCTAATACTACTTGTTGAACCTTGGCCTACAAACAAAGAATTTATGGGCTTGCTAATAGAGATATATTGCATAGCTAACCGAGTTATATTTGAAAACTAATAGAGATATATTGAATAGAAAATTAATAATAGAACAAATAGCAGACAACAAACAAAAAATACATGAAAAGGGGGAAAAATATCTTTATTTCTCTCAGTAAAAAACAATGAAGAACTAGGTTTACAATGCAATACAAACATCACCTCACAGGACTCCCATTTTAAAAAAATAGAAACAATCAAATAAGGGATATGAATTTCCAACAACCACAACCATGTCTGAGGGAGAGGAACTGAAATGTCCCTGCCAAGATGTGTTGTCACCATCCAACACATCCCCACCATCACAATTCTAGAAGTCCATTGGTACACAAAATTTACTAACAACGTAACATTTCTCCTTATTTCTTTTCTCATCATATATGTCCACCCCTCAATTCACTTTGGCGTTCCCACTCACCTGTTGAGGGGGTATGCTAGTATTACATATAGAAAACAAAATCTAATGCATAAAACCATATGAATGAATTTTGTCATTTACTATGCAATGAAAAGAGATCATCATGACACTTTCAATGGTCATTTGTGTTGGAAATATTGTTGTCATTGATTTAAAAGATAGGGGGAGACTACTAATACCAAAGAGAAGATCAATGAAGCATCCATATTATGAATTGGACTAGATAGAGGACGTACAAAAGAAGAGGGTTCCCCAGTTGAATGAATCACGTATAGAGTTTATAAATAGTATTGAGTAAATGAAAGTGTTGTTTTCTATGCCTATGATTTGTGTGAATGTACCTATGCTTTGATGAGTTTCTGTGTATGAAAACTAGCAATTAGAATGAGGTAATGAGGATTCCATATATACCCTATCATAATCATTGATGTATGAAAAGCGAGATATGTGGCTAAGCCTTTGTGCTAAGTAGATGAATGATCACAGTCTCAAGAATTAGAGAAATGAGACTTGACAAAGATGGAGTTGAAGTATGAGGGCGCGGCATAAGCATTTGTGTAAGGACAATCATTTCTACAAGGACGATTTATCCCAAATTCATAAATCGTGTTCAATGGATTTATAATGTGAAAGCCTCATCACATAGTTTGAATGTGAACGAGTGAGTTATGGAACCTTGCACAAAGTGTTAAATTTTAAGTTGTGAGGCCCAACATATCGAATACCAAAACATTGACAAGTAGTTTTGGCTTAAGGATAAAGTTTTCAAGGATCCAGTGGCCCGGTTCCCCGATTGTGGGGACACAAAATATCAGATATCGGATATTTCATAATTGGAGTAGATGTGTGAGAGCACAGTGTTAAAGTTTCGCGGGCTCGATGGGGCAATACCCCTAAGGTTCTAGTGGTCCAGTGTCTCAGTGGGAAGTGTATACCAAACTAGAGTGAATGTGTGGTGAAAAAGGTTTTAGGTGGGCCAGTGTCCCAGTGGTGAGGACAAAGAGTATAGGAGAATTATAAACCTAGTGCATGGTTAAATTCTGACCATTGATCGCTGAATATCAACGAATAAGAGTGAAGGACCATAAATTCAAGTATATCAATATATAAAATATCGAGTATATCATATTAGAGTGGATGTGTGAAAGCGCGGTGGATCGATACCTTGGTGGGCCAGTGGCCGATGCCAAATCAATGCCATGACAATTGCCACATCATTTCCATGTGTAGTGTTGCATTTATCTCACGTGTCATGAGGATATTGGGCCACGTGCATTGGACAGTCAAAATTCCATCTTAGAGTTATAACAAGGCCAGAGGATGTGATGATGTCAACAACCATGTAAAATGTCAGTGTCATGCCATGTTTGCATGGTGTTCCAGTGAAATAATTGTGAACCCTGCACATGGTTGAATCATGACCACGATCAGAGGGATCAATGACTCAGATTAAAGAACCAAACCTAAGTGAATTTTGAAAGTGAGATGTTAAAGCCTCGAAGGCCTGGTGGGCCAGTGACCTGGTAGTCCCAATGGTTCGAATAGTGCATCGTATATTGGTATATCGAATACCGAACCTGTTGAAAGGTTAAAGAAATATGCTTGAAGTTCTAAGGGCCCAGTGGGTCGGTGACCCGATAGTCCCAATCATCTCGTTAGTATATCGCATATCAGATATCAAAAGATCATAGGAGCATTGTAGTTTTGAATTCTTGGGGGCATGGTGGGCCAGTGACTCGATGGTCTCAATGACCTAGTGATCGAGACACATAGTTTAGGTGAACAAACCTGGTTCTTGGGAGAATCATGACCATTCACTGGAAGATCAACGATTGATATCTATCAGTCAGTCCAATTGGCTGAACTCTGTTACATTAAATCATCAATATCATAATCATAAAATGATGAAGTACAAGGAAACATATATGCAGGCACTAGTCCTAAACCAAAGTGGTTTTTTTTGCAGAGATATAACTACTTTTTGTTGCTACAGAAACGAAGTTTTTGTTAGTTATAGAAAAACAAAGTATGCAAATTAAGATACAAGAAATAACTTATTTAAAACCTAAACAAAAGAAGGATTCTGATTATCTGGGATTAGAGTTCTATTGAATTGTTAATCACGGTATTGTAATTTAATGGATTTGAAAGAACAATTAATTATTCAACTACTACTATCTGTGTATCATTCTAACTTGTGCAATAAGACATAAATACACTAGCTGTAGAAAATAAAAGCAATTGAATCGTAAATCACACGGTGATAAATCTTGTAAATGAATCACACAATTTGAAATGTAAACAAACAACACAACTGTAAATGTAAACAAACCACACAATTGTAAATGTAAATCTCACAACAAAAAATGTAAAGGAGCAACAAACTTGTTCTCAACAGGCCCTCTCGATTCAAAGAATTCCACTGAGAGAAACTCGTATACAAATTAGAAAATGATGAAATCAACACATCTATTTAACTCAGAGATATAGGAATCAACTTCTTTTTTAACTTGGAAATTAGATTACATTTCATCAACATTAAGAAAATTTTGTTTATAAAAATATAATGTCATGTATTTATACAATAAAATGAGACCAGTCATATCCACATGACTCAGATCTTCCAAAAAAAAAAATATAACAAATTACATATGTGATTAAGGAAGATCGAATGCGATGTATAACGTGGAAGTATAAAATCTTCTAGGGTTATCCACATAGTTGAGAAATTTATGACGAGACACATGAATTTGTCATATGTGATCTCGTACTTTTGGTGGAATGATATGATGGAACTAAATTCACGCACTTTTTCCAAGTGTACACAATAACTAGATTGTTGATTTTCTCGAAACGTTGATCTAGAAGGTATTCAATAGAATACGATAGGTGGATGAGCTAGAGGGACTTATTTGGCATCTCTCTATAGTTGGGGTTTGATCTCGGTGCGCATCCAACCTTATGAAACACCAACTGTACTATGGAAATAGTATTTAGTAGCTAACAAATATAAATTTCAGAAGCTACAAAATCAAATATTTTGTAGCAACTGATATAATAATAACTATTAAACAAAATTGCATAAGAAGAATGAAATTATGCTCAAGGATGAACATTTTACCTCAAGTGATATTCTAGGCATTGATTATGTAGCTAGGTAAGGATATCATGGAGAAAAGGGTGGAATATGATATAATATGAGGTTACGGAGGAAGGTTTTATGGAAGGAAAAGTGACAAAAATAGTGAATTCTGAGGACCCAATGCTCCCCCACATGGAAGGTGTTGTATGTCCTCATGCAACAAAAGAGGGTTTATTAGGCTTAAGTAACTTGATAAAGCCTTAAACAAGAGGGATGTTTCTTTTTTTTTTCACGAGAGGGATGTGAAATCCCTAGCTATTTATTTTATGATTTGATACGTATCCCAAGATTGCCTTAACGAGTGATCTTATCCCTCCAAAAATTCAAAATTGTATCTTACCCCTACTCTGTCATAGTTGCTCGGAGACGTCTGGTCCTAGTGAGGATGCATGTTCCTTTTTCTTTAATGCTTTGATTTCATTTCCATCCTATGGATTCAAAGTCTCTCTCGTTGATTGATCCCATACCATTTTTCTGCTTCTTTAATCAATATTTGCCTCTCTTTGTCAAAGTCCTTTGTCTTTTTCTATAACTTGGCTACAATCTTCTTCAAAAGTTTGTTTTCTTATTTAACACACCTTTCCAAAACTTCTATCTCCTCAATTTTATCTTCTAAATATTTCATCTTATTGTTGTTATTTTGTGAGGAGGAAGGAGGATTAGAACATTTTCTTCCTTATCCTCATCATCTGTAAATTTTTCAACTTCCATACTAAAGGATTCATGAAAATCAATATCTAAATCAAAGTCTATATTACTTGGTTTTACTGACAGAGCGAGAGACAACCTAGTCCTTCATCGTGTGCTGGTATCTTATGGGGTTTCTTCAACTAAAAATTTTCTCGACTGCTCCTTATCGTATTCTTCCAACTCATTGGTGGGTCATGAATGTTGTCGCTTTCTCCCAATTTTGATTTTTTTTTCCTTGTCACACTCGTTGCCTGAGCCATAGTAACTTCAATATTCTTCTTTTTACTTTGCACAACATCATCCCTTGTACCAATTTTTGGAGATTCTGAGTCTTTTTCATCTCTTTCCGTCTCCCCCTCGAGGTCCGTCGTTTTTATTCGTGGTCAACCTCGGGGTTTCTTTGTTTCCAAACTCAAATTTATAACCTTTTCCTCTATTTTTTATTTTGATTTCAAAGGATTGGAACCTGTGTCCTTCTTTTCTATTTTACCTTTTGATTTTGCAGGAATGAAACCCGTGACCTTCTCTGGATTCTCTGCTTTCAGCTCTGGATCTTCTTATTCATACTTCTTCCCTTTAGAACCTATGGGTTTTGAGCTTCCTTCCTTAACAAGATTTTTGACAAATCGATTTCGTAGCAAGAAATCCTCCCATTTATCATTTTTTTCTCGTATCTTAAACTCAACTAACATTTTAACTAACCCATAATGATAGAAACTGCATTTGATACTTCTAGGGATTCATTAAATATTCAACGCCATTTTCTTCAAATTGTTTAGTAAATAGAATGAAATATCTAGCTTATACCTTCGACAAAATTCATCAACAAATGAAGGGGATAGTAAAAGACCAAGCCATACCTGCCTCCACACATAACATATTTCTGTAAAATGAACATAATACCTTTCCATTTATTTTTAAATGCACAGACCGATATACCTTTGTTCCAGTTGACCTCCTCCTCTAAATTCACCGAAAATTCCTTCCATACCTCGTTGTTTATCTTTTAATTTTTAAACCATTTATCACCACCCGTGGGTAATTCTGTGGCTTGTGCTATGAAATATTTTGTAATATCCATATTCAAATCACCTAATTGAGATTTTCTACCATCAAATTCTTTTGGAAATACTCTCATCACATGTTCATTATACCCTTGGAATTTTTGTAAAAATGGAAGCCATCCCGACTTCCCGAAGCACTTATTACACTTCAAATATGCCTCAGAAATATATGTGCCAGTTGGTTCATATCTCACTATTGATCCCATTCTGTAGCGTTGGAGATATTGTGGGTCTTCAAATAACTATTTTTCATAGAGATAGAAGGGATGAAAAAAACGTGAATGAAGGTTTACAAATTTCGTATGGGGCAAGTTTTAGATGATGGTTTCGTAACAATGAAATTTGGATTTTGAATTATGAAATGATCATGCCATATTCGAAGGAATAATTGATGGATATGGAGGCGATGCCAAATAAATCAAATCGTATTTTGATATCCATCAAATGCTGGTTTTAAATAATGCATGTCGAAAATGGGATTTTTGACATGCATCTATAATGATTCCATATGATTTTCAATATCGATTTGTATTTATGATATGACTTGGATATGAAATGGAAACTTAGGATAAGAATGGTAAGGTAGCATAAATAACATAATCAATAGCTATAGAATTTAAACTTTGTCCAGTTCCCTTGCACAATTTCAGAACTTCTAATGCAAAGTAGTTTAAAAATTCATTACATGGTTTCTTTTACCTGTAGCTAAAGAATCGAAACAAAGATGATACTGTAATCAAGTTTTTGCTATGTGTCGTGGAAACATTGTCGAAGGATCTGAAGACTTTGAAGATGCTGAGTATGAGAACTGAAGATGTTGATGATGAAAATTGAAGATGTTGATGTTGAGACTGAAGATGTTGATGATGAAAGATAAATATGTTGATTTTGAGACTGAAGATGTTGATGATGAAATTTTTGTTGAAGAAGATGATATGTAGCTACTGAAGACAAATTGTTGCACATGAATTTTGAATTTTATAAAAGAAATTCATAAAATTTACAACTCAGGTTATTCTCGAACTGGAAAACTAATGAAGATGAATCAGTATATCATAATTGCTTAACTAATTTCTACATGTAACTTTCGGTAGCTGCATAAAGTGCATGTCGCTGCAGAAAAAGTCTGCAATCAAAGAAACTAAACATTTTCACCCATAATTCTAAGATCATGAACTGTAGTGCCTGATAAAAGGATATTTTCTTCCATGATGAAAAAATTCTGAGACTAAAGAAAGTTGATCACTACTTCTAAACTTGTTTCATGAAAATCTTGAAAACAAAATCTTGAAAAAAATATGTCTTGGATGTTACTGCAAATCAAAATATCTGCAAGTTGCCAAATGACGTATAGCTAAAACTTCAGGTGCTAAAAGAAATGTTGGAACTATATTTGGATATGTCTTATTTACTTATTTTAGAGCTATTCCCTCCATTTATGGTTTTCACGCAAAATTCTTGCACAATTGCACCAGGAAACTAGTTTTCACAATCTGTGCTTGTTTTTTTCTTTACCTTTTTTTCTTTTCTTTATATATATATATATATATATATATATATATATATATATATATATATAATTTTAGAAAATAAAAATAATCATCTTGAGATAAGAGTAGGGGAAGAACTTCCTTGTCTCACTATCTCCATCTCTAATTGTTGAAGCAAGCTATGAACAAATTCTTCTCTATTAGTAGGATTATAATATAACCTTAATCTGTGCCCATTTACTAGAAAAGAAATTCCTTCCTCATCAATGGTTTTAATTTTCACTTATCCATTGTCAAATATTGTTTCTATTTCATGTGGCCCTAACCAATGTGTACTGAGGTTTCCTTTAAAATTCTAAATCTAGAATCAAATAAGAGAGCCCAGTCATTTGGTTTGAACTTCTTCTTCCTGATGAATTTTTTGTGCCATCTCAATATTTTCTATTGTATGATAGTATTTCTCTAAACTACATCTTGTTGGATCTCATCCAATTCATTTAATTGTAACAGCCTCTATTGTTGTGCTTCTGAAATATCTATCCCAATCTTGTTTGTTGTTCTAAATTTTTTGATTTGGAGCTCAATAGGAAGGAAAACTTGCTTCCCGTACACAAGTTCACACAGTGTATTCCCGATAGTGTTCTACCATGTGGTCCGATAAGCCCAAAGTGCCTTGAGAATCCTATCTGCCCAATCATGGTGATGTAACTAAACATTTTTAATTAGGATAACTTCAATAACCTTATTTATGTATTACACTTGTTTATTAGCTTGTGGACGATAGGGGGGTGACTTATGATGCTTGATCTTGTATTATTATATGATTTTCTGGACAATATTTGAAGTGAATTGGGTACCCTGATCTGTCACAATTTCTCTTGGGACACCAAAACAAGTAAATATGTCCTCAAATAAAAAAATATACAACATATTTTTCATTAGCATATAAAAGAGGTTTGGCTTATACCCATTTAGTGACATAATCAATACATATGAAAATATACTTTTTCTTTCTAGACATTGGAAAAATAGGTCATACAAAATCCAAAGCCCATTTTTCAAACAATTCTATTAATACTTGAGTTCGTAGAGGCATCTTGCCTGCTTATAATGGTTTTCCCATCCATTGGCAATTGTCACATCTTCTAACATATTCCTTGGCATATATATGAAGAGTAGGCTAGTAATACCCTAAACGAAGGACTTTGTATTTGGTTCTTCTATCAACAAAATGACCCCCACATGGTTCATCGTGGCATGCCTGCAATATATCATAGACTTCATCTTCTGGTACATACCTCTGAATGATAAGATCAAGTCTCGTACAAAAGAGTTCTCCATCAATCCATGAGTAAGTGACACTGTATCTAATGATCTTCTACTTCTCCTTTAAAGAAATATGTTGAGGTAATTTTCATGTAGCTAGATAGTTAGCAATATTTTCAAACTAATGAGTTTTAGTAGATATTGCAAAAAGATTCTCATCGAGGTAATTGTCATTAACAAGAATTAATTCACCTTTACTATGAATCCTAGAAAGGAAATCGGCTGCAACATTTTCCTTAACAGGCCTATCCATTATAGTGATATCAAATTCTTATAGCAAAATAATCCATTTGGTAACCCTGCCATTAGTAATGGTTTTTTTCATTAATTACCTAATGGATAAGTGGTCAGTGTGGATGAATACTTCATATCCTAATATTTAGTGCCTAAATTTATTGATGGCATGAACCACTACAGGGAACTCTTTTTCAATAACTCTATAATTCATCTATGTAGGTGTCAAGTTCTTACTCGCAAAATAAATGGCATATTATAATTGATTTTCCTTTTGACCTAGTACTGCTCCTAAATTTGTGTTAGAGGCATCTGTAGATATATGAAATAGAAGGGACCATTTTGGTCCTCTTAAAACATGAGCTACAAATTTTTTCTCTTTCATAGATTCAAAACAAGTTTGACATGGAATGTTCCAGTAAAATCCATTATATTTAGTAAGAAGTTTGAATAATGGAGATTCAATCTTTGTAAAATTTTCAATGCATCGTTTATAGTAACCGGCATGTCCTAGGAAAATTCTGACATCTTTTTTTATTTTTGGGTACTGGGAGATTGGAAATGACTTCTATTTTTGTTGGATCCACTTTTATACATGCAGAAGACACACAGTGGCCCAAAACAATCCCTTCATTTTATAACATGTAACATTTCTCATGACTTAATTCCAAATTAGTTTCTTGACATCTAATTAATTTTTTTTCTAAATTCTCTAATGCTTCCTTGAAAGTATTTCCATAAACAGTGAAATCATCCATATACACTTCTACACAATCATGGATAAGGTCAGAAACGATACCTAGCACAACATGTTGGAAATTTGCAGGTGCATTACACAAACTGAAAGGAAGCACTCTACAAGTGTACGTTCCCCAAGGACATGTGAATGTTGTTTTGTCCTGATCCTCTAGAGCTATTTTTATTTGGTTATAACCACTAAATCCATCCAAAAAGGAAAAATTGTTTTTACCTACTAATGTATCTAATATCTTATCTATAAAAGGTAGAGGAAAGTGATCTTTCAAAGTTTCTTTATTCAATTCCCTATAGTCTACACAAACACACCATTTTTCATTTTTCTTAGAAACAATAACTAGTGGAGATACCCATTGGCTGTCAGAAATTGGATATATAAAATTAACATTGAGTAATTTATGCAACTCATCTTTCACAATTTATTTCAAGAGTGGATTCATTCGTCATTGGCACTGCCTGACAGGCTTGGAATTATTCTCTATGTAGATATGATGAATGCATGTACTAGGGTGAATTCCACACATGCAAGTTTATTCCCATGCAAATGATCTAGAATGTTTTTGTAATGTCTAGATTAATTTCTCTTTTTGAATTTCTTCAAGTTTAGAATTGATATTTAAAGTTTTTCCTTGAAAAATTTTAGTAGCTTTATTACTTGATCCTGATGTGGATGCAGCAGAAGACATCGATTTTGAGATTGTTGATAAAGTATCCATGGTACAACTTTCCTAAAAATTCTTATCCAAAATATATCTATGATCAAAAGTATATTCCCCCCCATGATATTGAGTAAAATAATAATTATTAATAATATTGATGATTTAACTTTCCTCGATATCATTCTTAAAATTCACAATTTGATCAATAGTTAGAATAGGTTGTACCACTTCCTCATTGTCATTTGTATCTTGAAAGCATTTTGTAAATTCAGATTCAACTAAATCTTTAGTTGGTGGATATAAATTAAATTTATTTATTGAATTCTCATTTGCAATTGTCATATCCCCTGATCTACAACTGATGAAAGCATCAACCGTAACTAACCAAGGCCTCCCTAAGATTAATGGGTTCCCCCTAAGTTAGATTTCGGCTGTAAAAACATGGAATCTATAGGGTACTCCCAAGAATCCAAGGAGACTATTATATCCTCCAATACACCTTCTCGCTTTATTGTTGATCTATCAACAAATTCTAAAACTATGGGTGTATTACGAAGATTAGACAATTGTGATATATCCATGGTATATTTAGTCATTGCATTGATTGTTGCTCCTAGATATATTAATGTGTTTATGATTGCAACATTATTGATGTGGATTTTTACAATGGGACTACCAAGATCAACATATGTTTGCATATATATTTAACCTGACATACGATCTGCTAGTTTACCAATTACTTGCACTGTTTGTGGATATTTATTTTTCCTTCCCGATTTCTTGATACATAATTCCTTTATTGTCTTAGCATAAATTTGAATGTCTTTGATTGTTGCAAGAATGGAGTTTTGATAAAAACATTTTTTAACTCATCTAATAAATCATATCATGGTTTAATGATCTTTTTTTTTTTTTTTCCTTTTTCTGATGCCAACCTTTCTCGGAAAGGTAAAGAACTAGATTGTTGATTTTGATTTATTGTAGATGAAGAAGTTTGATTTATTGGATTAGTATTATCATTGTTGTTTATTTGATTAGGAGTTTCCTCCTCTACAGGTTCTTCAACAATAATAGGTACATTGTTGTAATCTAGGGAATAAAAGAAGGTATTCAAGGAGAGACATAGTACGCACATCAAGACACACACATAATCCCAAGAAAGAAGGAGATAAATGTGGGGAAGGTTAACCAACCACTTTCTTATTCCTCCTTTAGGGTTATTTATACAATAGGTAAATGGTTGTTGCACCCTCTCCGATCATTCGTTAGGTGCTTTTTATCCTTTATTACATACATTCATATATATCTACTTGACTTTATCCACTCTATGTCTAATGTATAATAATACATGTATGTGATGACTATTAGTTCCTAAGAGGCCCACTCAACATCTCCCCCACACTCAAATCCTTTCTCGTCCCGAGCAAGTCTGCAGATAAATAATGACATGTTACTCTTTGGCCTTTGTCTTCAATCTTGAAGTGACATGTGGATTCCGTGAGTCTCACGACACTTTTCTCCCACCTAACAATGGTCCTCTTGATCCTATTTTTACACATTTCTCTTTGGTGCCTTTGGAGTGGTGTATGGCTCGTCCTTGGATCATCTCACACCTGCATAACACTCATAGTAGGATGTTTCATATACCCATATGAGCGTCTTACTTTGCGCTCTTTCAATCTACCATTTTTTTTCTTTCTGGCTTTTGAGGTCACAACTCAGGAACTATACTGCAATTTTTATAACAAGGGGTTAATCAATCCATTCGTTCTTCTATCATCATCTTCTCTTTTCAGCTCTCATGTCTGTGTCTGTTAAGATATGTGTCTGTCTAGAATTCCTTTAACTGTTGCCAACACGCTCATCATCAATGCTTCGATTTTCTCTGTTGCTCGTCAAACTTGAATGTGCTTCTTTATGCTTTTCTTGTCTTTGAGAATATATGGATTCTGCATTTTATATGAATGAAAACTTGACTATGACTTGACTCAACGACTCAATGGAAAATTAAAATGTTGTCGAATAGATATCGACTGATATCGGTAAAAAACTGATCTTGTCAACTAAACACCTACTTACATTACATAAGTGGAGGGGATTGTTTACCTTTGAAAATAGGCACGTTTAACCCCATCCTTCATTTTAGACACAAACTTTATTTTTCATTGATGTATATAATAAACATATACTTGATCACTGGACAACAACATATATATTCTTTTACTTTTCCAAACTACACTAACTCGACTAGACTTGAACTCCACTAGAGTCGATTGGACTATCTTTCATGTAATACATTAGTCATAAAACTCCAATCAAATATTTTTAACACGTTATTCTTCATCTTGAGAGGACTCAATAGCTTGAATAGACTTATAAAAATAATGTATATTGTATACAAAGTGGGTTCATGAAGGCAACCCGATTTCAAATCATCCACAAAAATTGCATATCGAAGGTACAAGCTATGAAACCATCTCTCCACCGCCAGTAGAATTTTAAATGTGCACTCTATGTTCACAAATTAATATGAAAATGAGTGAGCACATATCTATGCAAATTAAATATAATCTATGCACCAATTTTTCCTGGATGGAGCTCGTGAGCATAATATGTTGCTGCGTGTGCATGCCTTAATATTTTCAAAATGCCCATAATTGAACAGTCGATCTGCAGCCACATGACCAAATTCTATCTGTCGACCCATCACTCAAGGTGTCAACGACTGCACGCCATCCACATCTTCATGTGTATGGTAAATAATACATCTTCCACACAAACAAAGATATCAGAACCAGAGAAGCCATCGCCTTCAGCGCAAGATCTATCCGGTCAAATTTATTGTGAAATATTCTACATAAATTGCATTCAATGCTTCATTGATACATAGATCAAAGCTCCTTAGCAATAGAGCAGCCACTATTCCTCGATTGATCATGGAGTTTTTAACATCACAGGGGATTAGAGTACAAGTAGAAATGTTGCACCAACCTGATCGATCCTAGAGACTCATAGGTCGGTGATGGTATAACATATGTCTCCTTGAAACTGAAACCCTAATTTACGAGTGAAAGGAAGCATAAAGCCTCCGCAACGGAAATCAACTTATCATCGATAGACACACACACATTATCATATGAAGTGATAGGTACACAAAACCAAGTGCTAGTGTATGCAACTTTCTCATCTCCAGTCGGTTTCTGCATTTTTGGTCAGTTTTTTCATTATTCGACATTTTTGGTCAGTAGATTTGATTGCTAGTCGATGCTTAGGCATGGTCGACTATTTGATAAAATTTCGATTTTTCTTTAAGCCAAATATTTCATTGCAGTGATCACAGAACGTCCTGGTCCCTGGACCTGGAATTAAGTCTGAAAATGAAAAGGGAGTGTCTGGTCTTCAATAAATAATGATTAATTGATTGCATAGTCAAAATATACACGATATTTCTAGGATAACACTATTGCATGCATCTCGAATATGCCACAACAACTACAAGAAATCAATCGAACATCCATGAGAAATCGTTTCTTTGCAGGCTTATCGAGCAACATCTAAAAGGTGTCTTTTTCTACATTTTGGACAATAAATAGTTAATGTTGCATCATCTAACTCTTTCTTTTGTTTAATTTTCAATGTGTCTAATTGAGAACCAAGAGTACCGAGAATGTATGTTTTAAAATTATCCAACAAATTGCCAATCTATGCTCTACTTACCCCACTGATGGCTGATTTGTTGGCCCTAGAGATAAAATCCCTAGGTCCTTTACCATATTTGGACTTCCCTTGAGAGATATGCTTGCATAAGTCACAAATTTCTGGATTGGTTAGGTGAGAAATATCTCCTTTACCCTTTAAATTCAATACATCAATCCATTCATCTCTAATTCCCCAAGTAAAATGACTTTCAAAGTATCCAAATCTAGATGATTTTGTTTTACTCTTTTAACAATATAATAGAATCTTTTTAAATAGTCTTCATGGTTTTCTTCTTTTGTTTGTGTCATTTTAAACATCTCTTCTCTCATTTCTCGATTTGTACAGTAATAATTGTATTTTTCAAGGAATGTTTTGCTCATTTCATCCCATGTTTTTGTTGCATTTGTTCCCAAGGCTGTAAACCAATTTAATGCACCATCCTTGAGTGTAGCTAGAAACATATTCAATTTTTTAGCATCAGAAGAATAATCATAACTGTGACATAACACATCAAATTTGAAAAGGAATGTTTTTGGGTCTTTGGTTATTATACCATGAAACTTAGGCAGTGTTGAAGGTGGCATGTTCTTCATTTGGACTGCAAGTGTTGGATCTAAGATTGGAAATCCAAATTCATTACCAATAATTGATGTACATGTTCCTTCTTGTCTTTCATCATGTTCATGTTCTCCTCCACCTCCAAGTCCTCTTTCTTCCTCTTGTTCAATGTATACTCCAAACATATTATAATCATCAAAATGCATAGAATCCTCTAAAGGTGCAGAGAGTTATAGTTCTTCAATATGATTTTTAGAAATACAACCTCAGGCTAACTATTGAGTATTTATTCTTCTTGAGGTTTGGATAGAAGTATGACAACTTAATGTGAGGTTGATGGAATCTTTACTATTTTAGAACTGCCTTCTCCAACTTTTCCTTTTCCTTTTGCTTGCGTAGTCACAATTCTTTATGTTCCTCCTCCTCGTGTAGTTCTACCTTCATAAGGATTAGATGATGGTGTGGCTATTACAATAACATGTGATGGAGTGGGTGAAGTGGTGTTTGGCATACTTATACCACTAGTGAATCTACCTCTATTATCCCTATATCTATTCATGCATCCTACTTAATGATTTAAAGAAAAATGAAAACTAATTTATTTTTGTACTTCCCCGACAAGGACACCAAAAATGTCAGTCAGTCCAATTGGATGAACTCTATTACATTAAATCATCAATCCGAGAATCGTAAACTGATGAAGTGCAAGGCAACATATATGCAGGCACTAGTCCTCAACCTAAATGATTGTTTTTACAGAAATATAACTATGTTTTGTTGCTACATTAACATAGTTTCTGTTAGCTGCAAAACACAGAGTATGCAAATTAAGATACATGAAATAATTTATTTAAAACCTAAACACGGGAAGGATTTTAATTATCGAGGATTAGAATTCTACTAAATTATTAATCACAGTATTTCAATTTTCTGTATTCGAAAGAACAATTAATTATTCAACTACTTCTCTCTGTGTATCAGTCTAACCTGTATAAAACAAAAATACATTAGCTGCAGAAAATAAAAGCAATTGAATCGTAAATCACACAGCAAGAAATCTTGTAAATGAATCACACAATTTGAAATGTAAACAAACCACACAATTGTAAATATAAATCTCACAATAGAAAATGTAAAGGAGAAGTAAACTTGTCCTCATGGGGCCCTCTCGATTCAAATAAAGCTACTGAGAGAAACTCGTATACGACTTAGAAAACAATGAACTCAACACATTGATTTAAGTCATAGATATAGGAATTAACTTATTTTATTACTTGGAAATCCAATTACAGTTCATCGAAATTAAGCAAAATTTGTTTATCAAAGTCTAATGTCATGTATTTATACAATAAAATGAGATCGGTTAGATCCACATGACTCAGATATTCCACAACATAAATCTAACAAATTACATATGTGATCAAGGAAGATCGAATGTGATGTATAATATGGATGTATAAAATCTTCTTGGATTATCCACAAAGTTGAGAAATCCATGACAGGACGCATGAATTTCTCATATTTCGATCTCGTACTTTTCATGGACCAATCTACTGGAACTAAACTTGCATACTTCTACCACGTGCACACGCTAATTAGAGCATTGACATTCTTAGAATGATGATCTGGAGGGCTTTCAATAGAATCTTATAGGTGGATGAGTTGGAGGGACTGATTTGGCATCTCTCTATAGTCAAGGTTTGATCCTGGTGTGCGTCCAACCTTTTGAAGCACCAAATCTACTATAGAAACAATATTTATTAGCTAAAATATATAAATTTCAGTGGCTGCATAATCAAAGATTATGTAGCAACTGATATAATAATAACTATTAAACCAAATTGCATAAAAATAATGAACTTATTCTCAAGGATGAACATTTTACCTCAACTAATGTTCCAAGCACTGATTCTATAACTAATTAAGGATATCATGGAAAAAAGGGTGGAATCTGATATAATATGAGGTTATGGAGGGAGGTTTTATGGTAGGAAAAGTGACAAAAAGAGTGAATTTTGAGGACCCAACAAGATCGAATCAGACGCTCATGGAAGTGTGTGCTTGAAGGGAGAAGGTTTGTAGCCCAATGGTCTGATGCAACTGGTACCCCTGCGTCCGATTATAGTTATGTGGTTGCGTAGGTTTCTCGGTGCTCCAGTGGTCCTAATATGCAAAAAAAATGGACCAATCAAATCAATGGTCACGATTTAATATTTAGTTAATCCGACAGTTATTAAGCATATGTGGCCCATTGACCCTATTAATCCAATGAACATATCACACACAAAATTGGAGGAAATAGAGACCGGTTTCAAAGGATTTTTTCAGCCCAATTTTAAGGAAGAGTCAAGGTATTTGGAGCCGACCCCATGAACATGATTGTTTGTATGTGGACAAATCCTTGGATGTATGGGCTAAGTGTATAAATAATGATGCCCAGATCATTTTGAGAAAGGGAAGTGGATGCAATTTGCAAATGAGGAAGTGAATCTCTGAGGTTCTTAGGTGCAAGAAGATGAAAGACAACGAGATGTAATTGTTTGAGGGTGATAGGGAGATTGGAGGTCAAACAAATAAAATATGAAGTTTTTCTGATTATGAACAGGTGAAGAGTTTTATGGTAACTACAACAAGGACAAAGCAGTTGTTGAAATATCAGATTTATGCAAGGTGGAAGCTTGGAATGACGCTTATGTACAAACGACTGTTTAATAAGAATTTAATCCATACAGACAAGTTGAGGAGATTGGTGTCTCATGCAGGTTGGTGCCTACAAATATTGTAGTTGTAGTTTGGTGCCTATATGTGTTGTTGAATTGGTGCTAAACTTAGGAGATTGGTGTCTCCTGAAGGTTGGTGTCTGTAAATATTGTAGTTGTTGGTTGGTACCTATAGGTTTTGTTGAGTTGGTGATCATCTAAGGAGATTGGTGTCTCCTGCAGGTTGGTGCCTGCAAATATTGTAATAGTAGGTTGGTGACTACATGATTTTATAAAGATAAGTTTTGTGGTTTTCTCCCATTTGGGTTTCCACGTTAATTCTTTGAGTACTATGCATTTTACTTATGTATATATATCTTGTTTATTTCTCATGGTGATAAAGTAATGAAACAATAAGTGTAGTTGGGTAAAAGGAGTAAAAATAGTCTCATACCGATTCACCCCCCTCTCAGTATAAGCATAAGTTCAACAATTTGGTAGAGTGGTTATGGTTGCATTGCATCAGAGACCATCTCAGGTGGATTACAAGGTTGAAGGGTGTCTTGTGATTGTTTGAGTTTTAAATTTATTATTGACTTATGTTCACAAAAATTATACAACATGTACATAATTTGAATTTAAAAATTGGAAACCGGCATGCAACATATGAAACCGATATATCCACCATCTAAAAATCAAATTACACAATGAAAGTTGTAATCGATATATTTATCGTCTAGTTTTTCATTCCCATCTCTAGCATCCATATATGATATTCATCAATAATTCACATGTCTACTCTTAATATGTAACTCAAATCTTGGAACAGGTACTAGATCACTCATCCACTTTCTTTAGCATCATGGTCTCATGAAGCTTCAATGCGTAGTGCATACTATTTTTGGAGAAGACCATCTTGGGTCAAAGTCAACTTGATGCAAATCATTTGAAAGACCTTGGCGCTCATGGGGAGATTACAAATCAAAGGATCCCTTCACAGGAAAGTCTCAATTGAGAATCCATATGGAAACTCCACACTACAACATACGTGTCTACAATTTCTATGCTCAATTATCATGGGTTGTTGTGACATCAATACTCAACCTACATTGCTAAAATTTTCATGGAATAGTGAAATTGCATCTCCTAACAAAATTCCATTAGCCATACATTATTTCTAAAAATCAAGTATCATTGTGACATTTATTGCATATATCATGAAAACACAAATCATTTTGATATTAAGCCAGAAACAAAGTTTATCCAATAAGGTAAATATCACATATTTCCCTCAGTTTTGAGCTATTTCATGAGTTGCACTATCAAATTTGCAATGGCATAATATCCTAGCATACATATAAAAAATAGACTAAAATTTATCTTGATCTATAAAGGTTTTTTATGGTTTAAAACACCCTAGACAACATTTATTAGCAAAACTTAAATGAAAATCCAAATAAAATTCGACCTTTATCTTTGTAGATACCTACTTCGCCTCTAGCTTAGAATGACAAAATGACGATATTTGCAAAGAAATAGGATTAAATCATTACACTAAAATAAGTGCATTGAATTTTTACAATTTGATCATATCTCAATTTTGAAGTTTTCAAGTTGCCTACACTTAAATAAGGCACCCACTTCCACTTACAAGTTGTGATGAATAACGGGGTGGAGTAGTTCCCCTCAAAAGTATACTAAAAACAAGTGAATATGCCACAAAATGATTAATCTTTACCAAATATAGAAATTGAGAAAGTAAATAAGTTCCAAGTTGATTATAGAAATTGAAAAAATAAATAAGAAATCATAACAACATTAAAAAATTATTAAAAAAATTACATCAATAAATAATTGTTCTCATAAAAACATTAAAATAAAAATATACATAATTAGTCACGGTCAAAATAAAAAAAAAATCGTGAGAAGAGACAACCTTTCTTTTGTTTTTAGTAAATAAAAGTCAACAATGACATGTGAAGGTTGCCACATGGTGCTTTTAGAAAATTCCATATATATATATATATATATAAAGTTACAATTCATAAATTTATGTCCTATTGATAACCTCTTTCACCAATCAAAAAATGGAATGAATGAAATTTTTATTTTGTAATTGGAGACATTCTTCATAAGTCAAAAGTTATGGATGTACATAACCAAAGATAATTACCCAATATAAGATACATCATACTTAAAATGCTTGGTAATTCCTTAATGGTAAAAACATTGTAGCTAAAATTCTAGGTGATTCCTCACTAGTAAGGACATCTAGGATAAAATGCTTCGTGACTTCTTAAATGTGATTCCCACCAGAAGACACATTGGAGCTAAAATTCAAGGCACAAGAATGTAAGGAGAGGATGCATGACATTAGTGCTATCACAATTGGAATACTATTGTACCAAGATAAAAGTGGCCTCATGAATAATCTAAGGAGCTCTATTCAAACACCATTAATAATTCCCATCAATCGTCTTGAAATAGACTTATGCATTCTTTAGCCTAGAGACTCTGTTAAAGTGGAAGAATATTTGTCTTTGTTCACTAGAATTCACACCAACCTCAAGTTTGCTAGATGACAAGAACATAAGGGTGAGTGCAAGCTAGTGATGGTCTCTCATGACACATTAGTAGTAATGCAAACATGGAAAAATAGCAATCGACTAACTAGGAGGGATGATTTGAGGTACTTTCATAATGAATTTGAATATGGTGTAAACAGATGAAATGTAGGAAATTGAATTATATTTCTAAATATAGAATTTTTGTATGACTATGTGAAAGTTGAGTTTTTCTAATAGTGGTATGTTATTTTTCATGCAAAATATATTGCATATGTTCCCGTTAGTGCAAGTTTTGAGTAACTAAATGATGGAATTTCCTTTAAACAAATTGTGCAATTGTAACGAATGCATTGTTCTTGTGCATGACTATTTTTCTAAATTTATAATGTTAAATTTATTATTTTTTATAATTACGAAAGTCATTATTTCATTGAAATTACGAGGCCATGCGTTGGTGCAAGGTATGAGAATCTTAACATAATCAAATAATTTATTTTTTTAGATTGTAGATCTTGGTCTGTACTAGTGCACCATATAACTTTTTCTAAAAATGGGTAAGGCAATAAAAGTTATATAGCAAGAATAAGAGACATGTATTTTAAGATTATGATATATGTCAAGACAAAAATAAATTAAAAATAGTAAACAATATTATTTACTTTTTAAATTGTATATTTGGAATTCACATAGTTGACTCTAAATGTGTGTGTAGTTTCATTGACAATGGATTTGTGTATCCTATACAAAAATAACATAAAACTTAAAGATATTGAGAGCCATTAAAAAAACGAAGGTTTTGAAGTATTTGCAGGCCAAACCACCAGGTTTTTAATTATGAACCTAAATTATCTTAAGCAACCAAGTCAGTAAACACATATTTTAAGTTTGTCAATCCCATAAAAAAATATTTGAATTAAAGGAGTGCACACACATTATAAACCATGTGCATGTTCCTATAATGCACATGTGTTATTGTGAATAATTTGTTTTTCCAAATGTATATCCTTCACCTCCAAGTGGGGATATAAATGAAATTAGGAGGATTTGAGCATTAAGCGTGGGTATCAAGGCCCTTGACATGGTAAAGGAAGGAAAATTGGGCCCTATGCTGTAAATATTTCTTCTAGACGTGAAAGTCCCTAACCAACACCTCAAACCACCACACTTGACCTCCCAATGATATAATTGACCTATGAATGGGGATATTAGTGACATTACGAAAATTTCAAAGCTAGGTATAAGTCTTAGGTCCTTGGATATGGTTTATTAAGTCATCCAAAGTCTCAATAGGTTGTAAAATAAGATTCTAGACATATAGGCTAAGAACAATGGCTCAAAATACCACATAGGACATCTTAAGGGCATCCTTGTCCTCCAAGTAGGGATACAAACATTGATAGAATATTTTGAGCAATATTTATGAGTCTCGAATCCCTTGACATGGTCATGGGAGGAAATGTAGTGATTGGACCATAAAGTAATATTTTTGGAACACGTGACTATGAAAAACACCTCAAACCACAACATAATACCTCTCAAGATTACATCTTCCTTTAACTAGGGATATGGGTAGTACAATTAGGGGATTTTGTATACTAGGTACATGAGTCTTTGGACCCTAGACATATTTGAAGGAGGAAACCTAGGCCTTACACCATAAAGGAAGATTATAAACATCCAGTTTCAAGAGAGACACCTTAATCCACCACACATGACCTCCTAAGCATATTCTTATCATCCAAGTGAGGATACTGACAATATTACGATTTTTTTAGAACTACATATGGGTTGTAGGGCCTCAGATATGGTCAGGTGGGGAAACCTACATCTTAGGCCACAAGTGAATATTATAGAAATAAAGGCCTAAGGAAAACACATGGCCTCCAAAGGGGATATTTGTCCTCCAAGTGGAGTTATGTGCACCATTACAATTTTCAATAAAAAGTTATTAGTCAAGGGTCGATGAACCTGGTGGTGGGATGAAACCTATGCTTTATGCCTTTAAGGAAGATTTCATGCATTAGGGCCAATAAAAACACCTTCAACCCACACACATGACCTCCCAAGTGTATCTTTTGTCTCTTAGTAGGCATATTGGAAGCATTAGGGTTTTTGGAGAAGTAGGTATCGATTTGAAGACTTGGACTAAGGTCAAGTGATGAAACTAACTCATCAAGCCCAAAACGTAGCTTAAAAGGCTTGAGAGCCATCATTGAGTCCTCAAAGCACCATATATGACCTTTATGTGGGATATTTTTACTTTGAGTTGCAATATGGACACCATAGAATCTTTTTAGCACCAAGGATGAGTCGTAGGGATTTAGGCATGGTCAACGTAGGAAAATTGAGTCTTAGGACAAAGTAAGCCTCTAGACATCCATATCCAAGAAAAGCACCTTGAAACACCACTCATAATGTCTTAAGAGTATCATCTCCCTCTTAGTTGAGATATGGGAACCATTAGAAGGTTTTGAGATCTAGGTATGGGTCTTGTTTCCTTGACCATGGTTGGGGGAGGAAACTTAGGCATCAATTCCTAAAGGAATCTTATAAGGATGAAGGGACATGAAGAAGGACTTGAACCACCAGATAGGAGCTTTCTATTAAAACTTTGGACTTTAAGAGGGGATATGGGCTCAACTAGAAGGTTTTAGCACTAGATTTGGGCAATGATTCCTTGAACACGGTGAGGGGAGGAAACCATAGAATTAGGCCCTAAAGAAATATTTTAGGAATCTAGGGCCAAGAATGTCACCTCAAACATGGATTTTTGGGTCTGGGAATTTTCAGTGGAGGAAACATGAAGGTTACGTCCTAAAGGAAGCTTTTATCCATCTAGGGTCAAGAAGGATGCCTCGAACAACCACACATGGCCTCTTGAGGGTATCCTTGGCCTATTATTGGGGATGTCAATGCCACTGGGTGGTTTTGAGTGGTAGGTATGTGTCCATAGGCCCTCGAAATGATCTAGGGAAGAAGGCATGTCTTAGGTCCTAAATAAATATTTGAGGTATCCAAATCCATGAACAATTCCTCAAAGCACCATACATGCACTACAAGGAAAAGACCCTCTAGCGGAGGTTTTTGTGAAATTCCCTATAAAAATACCCCAAAAATCTGTTTATAGTGGAAGACACTAGCGAAGGCTAGTGGTAGAAGGTTTTAGCGGAATTTTTTTAATGGTGATTTTATACATACCGAGCGCACTGGTGCGTTTATAATACTAACACATCGGTTCTCTAACACATGGTGCACCATGGTAGGGTTATTTAAAAACATATATATACTCTGGTATGCTCCTTAAATACTTACGCATCAGTGCTCTAACACATGGTGCACCATGGGAGGGTTATTTCAAAAAATTATACTCTGGTGCGCTCCTTAAATACTGACACATCAATGCTCTAAAAAAATGGTGCACTGTGGTAGGGTTATTTCAAAAGAATATATGTTGTTGCGCTATCTAAATATTTATGCACCGATGCTTTAAAAAATAGTGCATCATGGTAGGGTTAATTAAAAAATATATATTGTGGTGTGCGCCTTAAATATGAACGCACCAGTGCTCCAAGTTGCTCTCAAAAATAGCGCATCATGGCAGGTTTATTTTAAAAATATATATACTCTGATGTGATAGATAAATATGGATGCACTGGTGTGTCTAACAATCGAGCACACCATAAGAGGTATAAATAAAAAAAAATATATGGCAGTAAAAATTCATTTTTGCCATTTTCAGTGTTGTAGAGTTCTTAAGCACCGGTGCAACTTTTGCCTCTCTGAAATGCCCTGTTGTTGGTGCTTCCCTTTCTTTCCTTCCTTCCATTTTTTGCTCAGTGTGTGGATTTCAAATTTTACCGATCGGTGGGAAAATTTAGGTTTTTGAACTACGTGGAAACCATGCCTCCTTGACGAGAAAATGTCCAGGTAATGTCTTTGTTTCTTTATAACTTAAACTTTTAGTAGATTAAAATTCAAAATTTAGTTAAATTTCCACTGTTTAAATTTTTTTTTTGCGTAGTGCGTTTGATTTGTTTAGCTCGTACCGTGGATAGTGAACCCTAAAAATTTACAGGGTGCACCAAAAAATGATGCCAATTTTTTTTATAGCAGTGTGTTTGTAGACATTAATGCACTGGGGCATAAGTTTACTGACAACTAATTTTTGGTGGTGCATCTAATTAACGTTAATGCATCGGGGCGTTACGTTAGAAGATGCACCGCATAAATCAGATATGTTATTTTATGTGGTGTGTTGGTAAACGTATGCACCTGTGTGTTAATGCTTACATAATGCACCATCATAAACAAAATTAGAGAATAAATGCCTAAGTACCATAATTATCAATTTTAAAAAAATTAGTGTTGCGGTGCATAACCTTTCCTAAAAATCACCGTTGCATGTCAAGAAAAGGATATGCACCGCAAAAACAATTTTTAAAAAAATTATTTTACGGTGCTTTAATATTTTAAGTTTTTATTATTTTAGGCGACGCGTCACATAACCTTCACACACCAGTGCGGTAAGGTTATACAATGCATCGCATAAAATAATATAAAAAATTTCATAACGTGTGTCAAGTTATAAGGGAGAACCGTTGACGGTGCTCACAAGTAATATAGGCACCACAAGAAGTGCTTGACTGTTTTTTGGGTGCACCGATGGTGAAATTTACTTATTTTTTGAAGGAAGTTATTTTTCCGTATTTATAAATAAATTTCTCATTTACTATATTTTTTGTATGTTTTATGTATGAGGCTAATGTATTTCATATGTTAATTATGCAGATACGTCAGTGGAGAGAACAACAACAACAATAGTAGTAGAGGGTTGACCTATACAATATTGTATGGGATTGGGAGACGAAGGAGAGGGAGAGGGATTTGTACCCTCTCCCTATTACTGCAACGACCCATGCCCTCTTGAGGAATGAAGGCCTCCTTAATTACTATGAGGAGGATACATCCCTGAAGGGGCACTCTGGTTTGTTGGTGCAGTTGATCCATCGATGGGATTTCCATCGACATGAATTCTGTATCGGTCCTAATCAATGTTACCATCCCACTGAGGAGGATATGTATTTTATCACTAGGATATCCAGGAGAGGAGATGATTTTCCCCAGTTCCTTGATGTCCTAGTAGGTGTTGCATCAGAGAGTCAACCCATGTACTCTCATAGATATATAGGGGTTGATGTACTTTCCCCAACTAATTTTTCAGGTGTCTAGTAGACAACTATGGATCGCTTCTTTCGCTGAAGAGGAGGTTAGGTGCCTCTCACTGTTAGTGACGACCATTGCACACTTTACCAATGATGGGAAACACATTAGTTTCCCTCTTTTGTATTATGTTGATTCTTTGGTATAGAGGCCACAATGTATTATATGGTCTACCATTTGTTTGCAGTAGATTTGTATATTTCTGATGTCGTGCTATGATACATGGGAGGGGGAACTTCTCTTTTGCTTCAAAGTTGTTTTGTTTATTTTTTGATTTTTTTTTGTTTATTTTTTGTGAGTCGTCCTTCTAGGATGATGACTTAGGAGTGGATGCACATGAGGGGCGATATGATGCCCAAGAGGGACCAACCATAGTTTTCGGTCAGTATTTCCACTAACACACTAGGGCTGCTAGCCAGTGAGGCTGATCACATGTTCTTGATGGTGTTGTGTCCTTACGTAGGGTTGGATTGGATAAGATGTATGAACATCCTCTTCACACCAGATGAGACACTAGATACTAGAGGTAATATTAGTTTTTTGTTTAAATTAATCTAGTTTCATTTTATTGTCTTACTTAATTAGAATAAAATTAATTCTAACACTTTCTTTAACTTGTTTTACTAAATTGTTTAATGAAACTATGTAATTATTGTTGTGTACTATATATTTTGTAGATATTGGCACATTCATTGGGGAAGTTCTTCCTCCTCCAATAGATGATGATGAGGAGATGGTTCCATGTAGCGAGTCAGGGTCCTCAGGTGCAAATACCTAGAGACATGTGTCATAGGCCAGATACTAGATTCAGGTTGGAGTTGGGCGACCAACTCTGTGCACTTTTTTTTGAGACGGGAGTCTTCCCTACGCTGATGCGAGACATCAGGGAAAATCCTATGCTCTTGGAGCTTTGGAGGGATATTTCACACAATATGATGCCTCCTATGCGTCATATCATTGGAGCTACCAGGCTACTAGCAACGAGGAGGGATCACGATGATACACAATCTTCTTCTAGTACTTGTTCATCCAGTACCCCATCAATTGATGAGGGTGGTCATGATCCTTCTCCACCTCCTCCTCCTCCTCCTTCACCTCACCTAGATCATGACCAGGCAACACCTATTCCTCCTCCTCCTCCTTCACCTCATCCAAATGAGCAAGCAACACCTATTCCTCCATCGCCTATTTCTTATCAGAGAGATGACCAACAACTTCCTCCTGACCATCCATCATCTTCTACTATAGACGAGGCCTCCACTACTATTGTAGATATGATTGTATCATCGACTAGACCAGGTATGTTATAGAAGTTATTTGACTTGTTAATGATATATATATATATTGCATTTTTTTTGTTCATGTTGATGTATTTAATTTATATGTTGATGTTGATGTGTATATTGTTAGGTCATGTTAAATATGTTTGTTAAATGTGATTGATTGATGTGTATGTTATAACAATGTTCATTAGATATGCATTTTTCCTATCGATCATGATGATGTACTTAAATAATTTGTATGTTGATGTGTACATTATTAGGTCATGTTAGATATGTTTGTTAAATTTGCTTGATAGATGTGTATGTTAAATGATTCTCGTTAGATGTGTGTGATGATGATGTTAGGCAATGCTTATGTTTTGTTAGATGTGATCACAATGATGATGCCATGTTAGATTATTAAATTTGTGTGCTAGCTAATTAATGACGTTTATATGTGGTAGAGGTATATATAATTAGATCATGTTAGTGAATTTAAATGTGTATTTGAGATAATGTTTATGTTTGTTAGATGGTTATCATCACGATGTTTTTTTCTTATTAAATGATCTTTATTATAGATTATGTATCGGTGAACTTATATCAAAATTATATATATGAAACATAAAGACTTAATTTAAATAAAAAATGCAAATATATTTTTATAAATTTCAAATTTCAATATGGTTGAAACTATAATTTTAAAATTACCATAAACATTTTCTATTGCATAGATACTTCATACATATTCATTCTAACTAAATTCTTTTTCAAAAAACAAAGTACATATGAATAAGTCTTATTTTCCATTGTACTATTTACTCTTTTTTAATAGACTCTTCTACACTAAAAAATGTTATTATAAAAAGGTATGATCTCCAATGATAAACATTCTATTGGCCCTAAAATTATATGGATGCAAATCTTCCTATTTTTATTTTTGTCATTATAAAAAATTATATGGAGAAAGTAGAATTTCATATCCCATTAAAAATTCAACTGGTTTGACATTTTTTCAGGATTTCACAATTGGAAATTCTTAGTTTTAAGTGTAAAAATCTTTGCGAATCTTACCAATTATATAAAATGCCAACTATAAAATGTTTGGTGAAAATTTTCTAAAAAAATGTTGTTACAACTTTATCATGAAAATAATTCTTAAAATTGTATATTAAACATGCAACGACATATAAATATATTTAAATAACAATATAAAATTCTATTTCAATCAATCGTTCCATGCAATCACAAATAATTTGAAAGACAAACACATTACACATCAAACTGACTGTTAACCAACTATAAATTTTTCAAAGATTTGTTATAATTAACTTTCCATTTCCTCCATCACAAAATGAATAAAAAAAATATAATTAGAAAAATAAAGATAACAAAAAGATACAACAATATAAATGATGAAATAAAACATGTACATATCACTCTTCATCATCATCACCTTGATTATATTCCTCGCTTGGCATGATAGCAATGTTGTTCTCAATTTTTATTTTTTTTTATCTAGTGTCATGTCTTAATACGAACCACCAATCCCTATCCAACACATATGGGTTAAAAAACACTTGGTTGCAGTGTTTTGGGAAAACATAAGGCTCCTTAGCTTCATCCCACATGTTTCTAGAGTTGATACATATCATCCCAGTATCATGATATTCCTTTACATTATTTTTATCAAAGGTGTCCCACCACTTGCACCTAAAAATAACACATTAGAAAGAAGAGAAGTCCACTCAAATGATCTCTTGTATCTTTTCAATGTAACCTAACTTCCCTCGTATTGGTTTTTGATCGTGGTGGATACCATGACTAGATTGGTCGAACTTGACTTCAAGTCCACAGTCTATGTCATGTGTCCATCATCGACATCCTCTATGTGAAAACTATATCCATATTCCCACATAGATGGGAATAAATGCACCTATAAAAAAGTGAAAAAATCACAGTGTCATGTGTCTAATAAACCAACCAATAAAATATAAAATATAGATGTTACAATTCAAAGATGAATTATGAAGTTTAAATGTACACAAAGAGATTATTATCGAGTCTTTTCACCTAATCCCTATGTTTAGTGCATCCTCTTCATCACGTGAGTAACGACCAGATGCACCACATTTCTCTCTGACTTGGTCAACAACCCAATTGTTGGGGCATATCATTGGCATATTTTATTTTAAATGATTAGGATAAGGCACGCTTCTACCATTTGGATTCTTTCCCGTCACTGTCCCATTTGCTCCTCTTTTGTTCGTACAATGCGACCCACAATTGTGTTGCCTCTGAATTGTAAAGAATGAATTTATTTATGGCATCAATTCCTGAAGTCATTGATGTATATATTCATGAAATTAAACCAACATATAGTATGTATGAGATCAAATTATACATTATGAAGTTCAGTGTGAATAGTTACTGTGTAGAAATTTGACAATGATACGTCACTTACTCTTTATCAAGCCCCTTTTTTCCATTCATTTGGAGAACCCCCCCTTCTCTTTTGGCTTCATCCCTTTCACCATTGCAAATCACTGCACCTGGTGTGTTGTCTATCTTCTTGATGTACTCACTAGAATAATAGAAAGAATCATATGATATGTACCCCTCTGTCATACACTCCTCGGGTAAATTTCCCTTTGTTGAACAAATCCTTTCAATTTCTTCATGTACCTCTCTAAGAAGAACATCCAATGACAGGAGACCACTCTAACTAATTCCACCTCATATAATAGGTGAATTAGAAGATGAACCTACAAGTCCACGAAACTCATGGGAAATTACTTCTCAAACATACAAACAATCTCAACTATCTCTTGACGCCATCATTGAATGTTAGCCATATGAATCTCCTTTGATGTGATCCAATGTAAAAATGAAGATAATTTAGATATGGAACGTCGTAGATCCTGGTGGAAATCATGGTTCACAAACCCATGCATGATTAGAGGATAATGACACTACAAAGTAAACACATACAAAATTAATTTTGTTTTATCCCATGGCATAAAAATTAAAAAAAATTAATAAAATCATGTTTTTGACACACATACTCTCAGAAGTTTCAAATGGTCAAGTGATTTCAACCTCGACAAATGGTCTTGCACACTAAAATTGCATCGTAGTGAAGACCCATATAAATAAGGCACCTTCACACCCAATATAACTTCCTTTTCCAAAAAAATATCATATTTCTTTAAAATCCATGGGACATCACCTTCTTTGAAAGACCAAGAGGGACCAACCTCTCCTCTACTTTCTTGTCTTTGCCAATGTTTATTTTTAGTTTTTGAAGAAATAAGATCTCTCCTAACAACCAATGTGTCACTTTATTTTGATGATATGTGCCTCCATAAATAATACGAAACATTTTAAAATATATGCATGGGATCTAGTAAGTGGGCAATATTAAGATCATGCTCCTTGTTATCACGCTAAGTCTCCCTGGGTCTCTTAGTTTGTTTTTGTTAAAAAGAAAAATTAAAAAAAAAAACCTTAGATTCTTATTTTCTCTTTAAAATAATTTTCTCATCCATTAAATGTTATTTATGATAGGACCCCTTAGAATGACTAAACCTTTGATTCATAACTCATGTGTTGATCCACAATTCAATTTTTGGTCCTTAAACCCTTATGAGCTCATGGTCTATTCTTTATGTCCCCTCTTGTGATTCATCCCTCGGTTGATACCTCCCATGACCATGCTGATGTGACACACCTCTCTCCTCACTCATGACCTCGCATGCATACCTCATCATCCCCACTCACCTGTCCAATCATTTTTTCGATTTGGAGGGCACTACCCACTCAACAGGGATTTTCGTAGTGCCTGCCATGTTTATCATTCATCCACTCCAAGTAATGATTGCCATGACTGATACCTTAACCCTTTTTTTTAGTGCCAGAAGTTGGTTGAAATGCTTTCAAAAGATCTTGCATTTATGATCCTTGGTAACGGTTTCTAAATTTGAAAAGTTCAGCAGTGATGCACTGCGTAAGTTTTCCAGTTCAGATCAGACGATCGCATGTCCACTAAATCCAATGCTATGAGAGATTTTGGGGCTCAAGTTTCCTCAATATCATCCTAAGATCGCGCTGAGGAGCTCAACAATTTTCGACTTCACAAGTATCCTATGCAACCTCCTTCACATATTAATTTTCATAGGAGATTTGTGCTCAGGTTTTGGTTTGCTAAGATTGCAGGGTAGTATGGGAGACATATTTTCATTCCTGTAAACATCTTCGCTCGTATCCATAGTCTGATTATTGTTGTTAGTCATAGCCTTTGAAAGTCACAGGCCTGAAATAGCCTATCCTCTATGTATGCATTGCGCTACATAGAGGCATTGCTCAAACCTCTCTGATTATCCTTTGCTTCTTTTAATCCTGTACAAAGAGTCATTTCAGAATTACTTCCTCATAGTTTACACTCTGAAAACCTGTATAAGCCTGAAGGTCCATTTCTCATAGCCAAGTTCATTTTCTAAGCATTGTTATATTGGAGGGCCATCCTTGTGCATTTGAGACTTGAATTGAAGTTTTCTGGTCAATAGAATCCCTTACAGCCTTTTAAGAACCCTCTTTCTGAGTCATGGAGACCCCTCAATCGAAGAAAACATGCAAAGGTGGAAAGATAGTTCGAACAGAGCCTGTGGACATGCGCCTTTTTGACACAGAACCCATGGCAAGGGACATGTTTTTAAGAGAAAGATGCCTCTCTTTCTGCCAGAACATGCAGAGAGGACACTCAGAAGTAGAAAAACAATTTGCACTAAATTTTGATGGCAAGAAAACCAGAGATGGAGATTTGGAATTTGAGGTGACTGAAGCCTCTATCTCAGCTGCAACAGGGATCCCCATTTCAGGAGAAAATTGGTTCAAGTCCATGATATTGAGTTCACCTTTCGTTAAAGATCTTTTCAATCCTGAATACCAAACCAATGATTTATCTAAGAGTGTGCCAAGGAATCAGTTGATTGACCAGTTTGACAAAATGTTGAAAATCATACAGAGATATTTTAGTTGTGAAGGAAGATTTAACACCCTGTATCATTACCACATAAGGTTGTTGTTGCATTTTACTGGTAAGGTTCAGATGGATTTTCCATATTACCTACTAAGAAGTATAGGTAAAATGGAAGATAGGGTGCAAGCCAAATCCAAGGATGTGGACTCCAGTCTTTTCCACTCTGGACTTATCAGGATGCTTGTCTCTGAAGAGTTGGGAAAGAAAGAGATCTCCTTGGAGAATTTTTTGGTCACTTCTCACTTCAAGATGGACCCAACACCTACCCCCCAATCACAGATTGCAGGCTCTTCATCACCTACCAGTACTAAAACAGGGATCAACAAGAAGAGAAAGGGCAGAGCCCATATTTCAGAGATCAATAACCAGGTTAGGGAAGGTGAGGAGGAAGTTTGTCCTTCCCCACACAGAGATTTATCACCACCACCTCTACCAGGGTTAGAAGAAGTTCCATCTTCTACGAAGATGACATCAAAAAAAGGGAAGAAGCTTCTCTTTCCCTCTCCTCCTCCAACAGTTGAAATCAAAGGTAAAAGACCTTTCACTAGATCATCAATTCCTAAGGGAGATTTCAAAGGACAACCTTTACCAGAAAACCCTATACATAAGAAGAAAGGGAAAGGCATTGAAAAAGCTATAGAATAGAAACAAGAAACCCCTGTACATAAAATCAAGGGTAAAGGTACCAAAATACCTTTGGAGAGGGAAGATGAAATCCCTGTGAAGGATTGTAAAAAACCTATGAAGAATAAAGAAAGGGATGTTGTGCAAGAGAAGAAGAATAAAGGAAAATGATTTGAGAAGACGAATGAAACATGAAAGGAAACTCCTATACAGATGGAAGAAAAGGACGAGAAGAAGCCTGCTAAGACTGCACATGTCCCCAACCCCCTTGCCAGCCAGACCTACAAAATACTTATTAAGCAGCTTAGGGATGCAAGGAGAGAAATAGCTCGTCTCAAAGCAGAAGACAAGGTCCACTTGGATCAAATGAATGAGATCATGATTGGATACAACCATACCCCGGACTTGGTAAGGTTCACAATGAGAAAGGCTCTGCCTCTTCGTAAACAACTGAAGAATCTTTACAGACAGAACAGGGGTTTCCAAGCTCAGAACAGGAAGCTAAAGGCAGAACTGAAGCATTTCCAAGATGAAGTAACCCAAAAGAATTTACAGGTGTTGGTTGAGGTTTCCATTAAAGATGACTAACCAATAGCTAAGGAGAGCACAAATATACTGAAGAAGCCTACCCGTGCTAAGAAGATGAAGTCTACTGAGTTAGTTGGAGACACTCTTTCCACTAGAAAGAGTGTGAGGCTAAGTGTTAAAATGACAAAGTAGTTGGTAGTGGTAAACCCCATTTTTGAGAGTTGTTCCTTCTTGGGAAGGTTAACTGATATGCACATACTAAGTTTTTCCACCTATACAGGCTTCTATGTGTTTAGCTATATGAATTTTGGAATTTTTTTCTAAGAGCTAGCTTCATTCATTGGTAAAAGCACCTAAGTAAATTGATTTGTCATCATGGAAGGACACAAACAACTCTACACACGTTCAGTAGTCAAGGACGCTGCATTTTTGGCATAGCTACCCAAACCCTTATGCAGATGCAGCGTACGTAGTGTTGCGTAACATGTTACAGAATGCATAATTGTCATACAGGCACTACCCACATGCACTACCCACGGGCGTTGTGTAATATCTTATAGAGAGCAGGTTCACACACAGGCGCTACTCAATTTTGCAACAGAGGGAAAATGTAGCCACAGATATGCAGCATAGGGGCACTACCCATAGGTGCTACCTTCTCTCCTTGTTCCATTTTAGGGGGCGCTACACAAAATTGCTACCCAAGGGAGTAGCCAGCAAACACCAGGGATCTAGGAAGACTAAGTCAACAGTTTTGGATAAGTTAATAATGGAATAAATGACAGAAGTAGCAGTTGGCATGCACAGGACAACTACAAGCTCCAAAGGGACACATGGCAAAACAGGTGCTGAGCAATAAAAGAGGATCAAAGCAGTTAGAAGCATGATTGGATTTAGTCACCAACACTTCCCTATTTTATAGCATAGGATGTTATCTTAGTTGTTAGAATAAATAAATGTTTTGAGATTTTTAAGGAAAATAGGCCATCTCGTACCTCCAACTGTTGCCTCCCTTTATTGTTATAAATAGATAGATGAATTGCTTTAATGTGTTCGTATGGTAGAGCAAGGCTCCCAAGAAACTATAATATTTTTGATAAAGTGACTGTGATCTTGTATTTACTGGACTTAAAACTTTTTGACTAATAGAAATCAACTCCTATTTCAGACTATTTGCTTCTAATGCTAAATGTTCATATTTGAATGCTTCATATGGATGACCGTGGTAATGATATGATGGATGCTTGATCATTTTATTGTCATGGTGTTTATTTAGCTCCTTAGTTTCTAATTTCAAGAAGATCTTGTTTTAAGAAACTTTCTTCCTTTGGGCTTTTGTGGACCTGATGTTTGCAGTAGCTCTTACATTCCTCTCATTCAAGTCTTCTTTCTACCCACGTTTACTCCCAAAATACTGGTTGAAAATAGTCAATACCTTATTTTTTGTTACATGTTATCCCTGTTTCTAAGTGAGGATATTATCATTTCGAGTTTTTCCATTCGACCTTTCAAAAAACACTCATACTTTCACATATCATCTGATGGGTACTAGGCTTACCTTCCTTGCAATCAGAAGGTGACTCCTAGTGCTAACATTTTTGGCACCGTTTCCAGTGAAGGATTTGAAGACTTTTCCCTGGGATAGAATGACAATGCTTACTAGCTCTCAAGGTGCATTGGGACTTAGTATTTTGAATATTGCATCTTGCACCTAGCGACTCCATTGATTCATCTATGGCTCCTAAAGGCAGACATACGAGATCAAATCCATAGTTACCTTTGGTTCCACCTGAGGCTGACCCAGAGAAGATAATCAAGAAGGGAAAAGCTTCTAAAAAAGGGTTTTCTACTGCTACTACAAGTGATTATGGTCAGTTGCCTGATTCCACTCTTGATACTCCAACTGTTTTATCAAGTAAGATTCCTTTATATTCTATTGAAGTATCTAAAAATCTATATTTTGAAGACTTTCCTATTGAATACTCTACCTTTGAAATTGAATTGAAAGAAGAAAACATTGATATATTCTCCTCCCCTAATATTGAGAAGTGTTTCAATCTTGATAGTTTTGAAGATTTCCCTACGTTAGGTTTTGCTACACCTCTCTCTGTTAAAAATTTAGCTGCCAAAGAAGTAGGAACTTCGTCTCCTTCTCAGACCACACCATCCTATTCCAAGACTCCACCCACTGTTTTAAAGACTAAAATCTCCCCTTTATCCTTTTCTCCTTCTCCTAATCTGCACAAAGCCAAATCTCCTTCTCCTTCTTGTTCACCTAGAATCCAAAATCAAATGGCAGTTGTTAACCCCCCTGCAAATAGGATGGATGCCATAGTGGCTGCAAGATATGCTCCTCTAGTCTTGTCTTAGCCAATGAATTCTCTTCCCCCTGGAGATTATTTGAAATACATGCCCAATTTTACTGGAGAAGAAGATATAACAACTGAGGAACATCTTGTTGCTTTCTATAGCTATGCAGATAACCAAAATATTGAAAATGAATATGTTTGGGGTTTTCGTCCAAATCCTTTTTGGTGAAGCTAGGAAGTGGTTTAGGGGTCTAGCCCCTAGATCCATCATGGGTATTGAGGCGTTGGATGAAGCCTTCTTGAGGCACTGAGGTGACAAAAAGGATTTTCTGTATTATATCACTGAATTTGGATCTTTGAAAAGGAAAGAAGGAGAATTTGTCTCTGACTTTTCTAAAAGGTTTAACAAAATGTAGAAGAATATCCCTGATGAGATCAAACCCATCGAAACCATGGAAAAAATCACTTATTCCAATGCTTTTGACTCTGATTTATGCCTTCTATTGAGAGAGAGAAGGTGACCTTCCTTAGTTCAGATGCAGGATGCTCCCTTAGAGGTAGAATCCAACATAATTTCTTCAGATAAGCTCAGGGGAAAATCTGACAGAGATAGGAGGAAAAACAGAGCTGAAGCTTCCACTTCTGACTCTCCTGTTGTTCATTCACAGGTAGATGAGTTGACCAAATTAGTAAAATCCCTTTCTACTGAGATCGAGAAGTTAAAATCAGAAGGAAGACAACCATATAGAAATGCTTAGAACACTGAAAATAGAGGTAATTTTAGGAGACCCAACAATGCTCCCCAAATCCTTCCTAGAGATCCCATAAACAAAGAGAGAGATGATTAGAGGATTCAAGCTCCTTTTTAGAATAATCTAGTTGTTGATGAAGAATAAGAGGAGGTAGAGGTTGATCTTGAGATCCACTGTTTAGGTGATTCATCCCCATCCCCACACTTGACTCAATACTCTTATGAGCAATATTTAATGGATATTCAAATCAATGAGTTAAGCAAGGGAGAACAAATGAAGGAAAATACTAGTAGATATAATCTGAGATCTAAGAAGAATGAAGAAAAAAGTGATGCCCCTAATCAACCTATTCATAAAGAAGATTCTTCCAAGACTATGACAGTGAGCAGCAAGGAAAAAGATTCTCAAAACCCACAACTTCTGATCAGAAATCCTCCTCCTGAAACCAAAGATATTTTAAAGCCTTCCCCCTCCTTCAGTTTTGAGAATGAGATATAGAAAATTAAGATCCCTGTACCATTTTTGGAATTGATAAAAAATGAAGAATTTAAAAAATATCTGACCAAAATGTTACAGCCCAATGCCTCTCCTAATTCCACTGATTCAATAAATCGGCAAGATGAAAAACCAGTTGTGATTTTAAGCCCTTTGATAGAAGATAGAGATGACTCATCCCCTCCCTTCTATACTTCTCTCAATATTCATGACAAGGTGTTGCATAACTGTCTTTTGGATTCAGGAGCCTCCCATAATCTTATGCCAAAATATGTTATGGATGAACTTGAACTGGAAATCACCAAAACCTATCATGACTTATATTCTTTCGACTCTAGGAAATTAAAATGTTTGGGGGTCATTAAGGATATGGTTGTGACTCTATTTCAGCTGCCCATGAAAAGTATACTTATGGATTTTGTGGTGGTTGATGTTCCTCCCAAGTTTGGCATGCTCTTGTCAAGGTCTTGCATAAAAATACTTGGAGGAACTTTGCAAATGGATCTCTCATATGCAACTATCCCGGTGTTTGGTGGGGAGCATAGAAGACTTTACAAAGAAGCCCAACTGGCTTACATTATTAGTGATGAAGCAAACCCTGCTAATCATCCTGTTTTTTCTCTTGATACTGATTTGGGGTCCAGCATTTTTCAGCTCACTAATGCTCCTAAAACTCCTCTTGAAATAAGAAAAAAGTTTGCTACCTTGTCTGAAGAACCTCCTCTAACCAATTATGTTTGGAAGATGTTCTTTGATGGAGCCTCTTCTAAGGAAGGTGCCGGTGCTGGAGTGCTCTTTGTCTCACCAAATCAGGAAACCATATCTTTGTCATACAAACTAGGATTTGAAACTACCAACAATGTGGCAAAGTATGAAGCTCTTGTTTTGGGCTTGAGAGCTGCAAAGGATATGGGGATTAAAAAATTGTCAGTATTTGGAGATGCTGAATTGATAGTCCATTAGACCAAAAATATTTTCCAAACTAAGCACCCTAGGCTTAGATCTTATAGAAATGAAGTATGGGACCTAGTGGAGAATGTTTTCTCTAAGTGTGACATCTCTTTTATTCCACGAGAAGAGAATTATGTGGCTAATTATTTGGCTATATCATCAAGCAATTTCGAGATTCCTATACTACCAAAACTCAAGTATGATGTAGAAGTCAAATACATGCCTTCTATACCGGACAATGTCAAATATTGGAAGGTGTTTGAAGATGATTTAGAACTTAAAAAAATTCTTGAGTCTGTTGATGAATTTGTTGCATTACACATTGATCAGGATCTTGATTATGAAATTACTCCACATGCTGATGTTTTCCTTAACAGAATTTCTAATCATCATATCGTGCAGCTACCTAGCAACCATATTCTAAAAGGACTAGTTCCTTTGGAAAAATTATTTGATGAAAATGATGTGGCAGTAAAAGGGAAAGTGTCTACTGACGATGTTGATATAACTGAGTGCAATTTGGGAACACAGAAGGATCCAAAATATGTAAAGTTGTCAAGAAGCCTATCAAGAGAGCAGAGGGATGAATATGTCAAATTGTTGAAGGAGTTTGTTGATGTATTCGCATGGACTTACGAAGATCTCTGAACTTGTGACACAAACATTATAGAGCACAAGATTCCATTAAAAGAAGAGACTAAGCCCTTCAGGCAAAATTTGAGGCAAATCAATCCTATGTTACTACCTGTCATGGAGAAGGAGGTAAAAAATCGTTTAGATGCAAAAATTATTTTTCCTTTAAGATATTCCAAATGTGTGGCTAATTTAGTCCCCATGAGGAAAAAGAATGGAGAAATCAGACTCTGTGTCGATTTCTGGAATCTGAACAGAAGCTCTAAAAAGGATAATTACCCTTTTCCCAAGATGGAGCATATATTACAGAGGGTGACAGGTGCAGCCCGGATGTCTATGGTTGATGGTTTTTTTGGCTACAACTAGATTTTTGTTTTGCCATGGGATAGAGAGAAGAAGACTTTTACCACTCCTTGGGGTAAATTCATGTACACCAAGATGCCCTTTGGTTTGATGAACGTGGGGGAAACCTTTCAACAAGCTATGGACATAGCATTTATTGGAGAGAAGGACAAGTTTGTTATTATCTACTTAGATGACATAACCACGTTCTCTCAATCTGATGACGAGCACTGTGATCATTTAAGAAAGGTTTTCTTAAAATGCAGAAAATTTGGCCTCTCTTTGAATCTGAAAAATTCATTGTTTGCCATGAAAGAAGGAAAACTATTGGGGCATATCATGTCAGATGAAGGAGTGAGGATTGATTCCAGCAAGGTTGAAGCCATACTACCCTTAGCACTACCTAGATCTAAAAAGGAGGTTCAATCTTTTCTAGGAAAGGTTAATTTCTTGAGAAGTTTTGTTTCAAATTTTGCTGAGTTGCTTAAGTATATCACAACCATGTTGAGGAAAGATAATGAAATCAAGTGGAATTTTGAGGCTCGTAGTTCTTTTGATCAAATAAAGAAAGCTTTGATGGAATCCCCAGTCCTAGTTAGCCCAAAATACTTCAAGGACTTTCTTATTTTTTCTTTTGCCTCTTTTGATACAGTAGCAGCAGTTTTGTTGCAGAAGAACTCTGAAGGCTTAGAGAATCCCATTGCCTTTTTCAACCGGGCTTTGAGAGATGCAGAATTAAAATATGACATTATGGATAAGCAAGCCTCTTCACTGGTTAAAGCTCTTAAGTCCTTCAGAGTTTATGTGCTGCATTTAAGAGTTATTTCTTATGTTCCATCAGTTGTTGTAAAAGAAATTCTTATTCAACTTGATATTGACAGAAAATGCAGCAAATGGATTGCTAAGATCCTTGAATTTGATTTAGAAATAAGGCCTACCAAATTGGTCAAGATCCAGGGTTTAGCCAAGCTGTTGGTTGAATCAAATTGATCAGTGTTGGGAGTAAATTTCATTGGCTCATGTTCAGAAAAGAAACAGACTGAATTAAACAACAGAGGTGCTCAAGCCAGCCCTGCATTGGCAAATTGCAGTTGGTACAAGGACATTATATTTTTCTTGCAGAATCTACAACCTCCAAGTGGTATGGAAAAGAACAAGGCGAGAGCATCAAAACTCAAATCGATAAAGTATTGCTTGGTTGATCAAATTTTGTATTGGAAGGATCCATTGGGAGTGTTGTTGAGATGCCTAGACCCACAAGAGGCCCAAAGGATTATGTCTGATTTTCATGACAGTTTGTGTGGGGGGCATCATTTTTGGAGGACTATTGCTTACAAGATTCTCAGGGCTGGGTATTTTTTTCCTAGTCTGTTCACAGATGTTTGTGCTAAGATCAGAGCATGTGTTAAATGTCAGAAATTTTCTGGAAAGCAACAACTTAAGTCTTTGCCATTAAATCCCGTAGTAGTTTCAGGAACTTTTCAACAATGGGGCTTAGATTTTATTAGGGAAATTCATCCCACTTCCAATGGCCAACATAGATGGATCTTGACTGCCACAGATTACTTCACTAAGTGGATAGAGGCTATCCCTACCAAGAATGCTTCTCACAAGGTGATCATTGGTTTCCTTGAAGACATTATAGTGAGGTTTGGCTGTCCGAACAAAATTGTCACTGACAATGATGCATATTTCAAGGCTGAGCCATTGATTCAGTTCTTTGAACAATATGGGATCACATTGATTCATTCAACCGCTTATTACCCACAGGGAAATGGGCTTGCAGAATCCTCAAACAAAAGCCTTATAAAGATTCTTAAGAAGTTGTTGGAGGATAACAAAAATGCATGGGATTAAAAACTCAAGTTTTCTTTATGGGCTGACAGAGTGACAACAAAGAGTGCCTTGGGCCTTTATCCTTTCTAGCTGGTGTATGGAATTGAGGCCATTTTCCCCTCTCAACTTGCCTTGCCTGTGGCAAAATTCTTCCATGATTATCAAGGGGATCCGAATGATATGATCAGGAGGATTCAATAGCTGGTTGAAGTGCAACAGACCTGAGAGAAGCTGGTAGATAAAGAATGTGATCATCAATTGAAGATGTAGCAGGCATTCGACAAGAAGGTGAAAAAAGAGGATTTCCAATTGGGCTATCTGGTGCTCAAGTGGGATTCACCAAGGTAGGATAAAGGCAAGCATGGTAAATTTGAAGGTTTATGGATCGGTCCTTTCAAAATCTCCAAGGTATTCCCTAATAACACTTTCAAGTGACAAAATATGGAAAATGAAGAGGTTTTTGGTGGCCCTGTAACTGGGAATTTCCTGAAAAGGTACTTTTCTTGAGCCTGGAGTGGCTCTTTACATCATTGTAAATATCATTTTCTTTTATTTTTGTGTTCCAATAACTAACCCATAGCCCTAGGATAAGGCACTGAATCTACTCATTCTTGGCAGCTCGTAGGGGCCATGCCATCCCCTGTGGAGCCATTGTTATCACACTAAGTCGCCTTGGGTCTCTTAGTTTGTTTTTGTTAAAAAGAAAAATTAAAAAAAAAAAACCTTAGATTCTTATTTTCTCTTTAAAATAAATTTCTCATCCATTAAATGTTATTTATGATAGGACCCCTTAGGATGACTAAACCTTTGAGTGATAGCTCATGTGTTGAGCCACAATTCAATCTTTGGTCCTTAAACCCTTATGAGCTCATGGTCTATTCTTTATGTACCCTCTCGTGATTCATCCCTAGGTTGATACCTCCCATGACCAGGCTGATGTGACACACCTCTCTCCTCACTCATGACCTCACATGCATACCTCATCATACCCACTCACCTATCCAATCATTTTTTCGATTTGGAGAGTGTTTCCCACTCAGCAGGCATTTTTGTAGCACCTGTCATGTTTATCCTTCATCCACTCCAAGTCATGATTGCCACGAATGATACCTTAACCCTTGTTTTCAGTGCCAAAAGTCGGTTGAAATGATTTCAAAAGATCTTGCATTTATGATCCTTGGTAATTATTTCTAAATTTGAAAAGTTCAGCAATGATGCGCTGCATAAGTTTTCCAATTCAGATCAGACAATCGCATGTCCACTAAAGCCGATGCTGTGAGAGATTTCAGGGCCAAATTTTCCTCAATTTCATCCTAAGATCGCGCTGAGGAGCTCAACAATTGTTCACTTCACAGGTATCCTATGCAACCTCCTTCACATATTAATTTTCATAGGAGATTTGTGCTCGGGCTTCAGTTTGCTAAGCTTGCAGGGTAGTATGGGAGCCATATTTTCATTCCTGTAAACATCTTCGCTCGTATCCATAGTCTGATTATTGTTGTTAGTCATAGACTTTGAAAGTCATAGTCCTGGAATAACCTATCCTCTGTGTATGCATTGCGCTACACAGAGGCGCTGCTCAAACCTCTCCAATTATCCTTTGCTTCTTTTCATCCTGTACAAAGAGTCATTTCGGAATTACTTCCTCATAGTTTACACTCTGAAAACCTGTATAAGCCTGAAGGTCCATTTCTCATATCCAAGTTCATTTTCTAAGCATTGTTAATTTGGAGGGCCATCCTTGTGCATTTGAGACTTGAATTGAAGTTTTCTGGTCAATAACATCCCTTACAGCCTCTTAAGAACCCTCTTTCTGAGTCATGGAGACCCCTCAGTGAAAGAAAGAACACAAAGGTGGCAAGATAGTTCGAACAAATCCTGTGGACATGCACCTTTTTGACACAGAACCCATGGAAAGGGAAATGTTTCAAAGAGTAGGATGCCTCTCTTTCTGCCAGAACATGCAGAGAGGCCACTCAAAAGTAGCAAAACAATTTGCACTAAATTTTAATGGCAAGAAAACCAGAGTTGGATATTTGGAATTTGAGGTGACTGAAGCCTCTATCTCAACTGCAACAGGGATCCCCATTTCAGGAGAAAATTGGTTCAAGTCCATGGTATTGAGTTCACCTTTCGTTAAAGATCTTTTCAAGCCTGAATACCAAGCCAATGATTTATCTAAGAGTGTGCCAAGGAATCAATTGATTGACCCGTTTGACAGAATGTTGAAAATCATACAGAGATATTTTAGTTGTGAAGGGGGATTTAACACCCTGTATCATTACCAGATAAGGTTGTTGTTGCATTTTACTGGTAAGGTTCAAATGAATATTCCATATTACCTAATGAGAAGTATAGGTAAAATGGCAGATAGGGTGCAAGCCAAATCCAAGGATGTGGACTCCAGTCTTTTCCACTCTGGACTTATTAGGATGCTTGTCTCTGAAGAGTTGGGAAAGAAAGAGATCTCCTAGGAGAATTTTTTGGTCACTTCTCACTTCAAGCTGGACCCAACACATACCCCCCAAATCATAGATTGTAGGCTCTTCATCACCTAACAGTACTAAAACATGGATCAGTAAGAAGAGAAAGGGCAAAGCCCCTATTTCAGAGATTAATAAGTAGGTCAGGGAAGCTGAGGAGTAAGTCTGTCCTTCCCCACATAGATATTTCTCACCACCACCTCCACCGGGGTTATAAGAAGTTCCATCTTCTACCAAGGTGACATCAAAAAAAGGGAAGAAGCTTCTCTTTCCTTCTCCCCCTCCAGCAGTTGAAATCAAAGGTAAAAGACCTTTCACTAGGTCATCAATTCCTAAGGGTGATTTCAAAGGACATCCTTTACCAGAAACCCCTATACATAAGAATAAAGGGAAAGTCATTGAAAACACTGTAGAAGAGAAACAAGAAACCCCTATACAAGAAATAAAGACTAAAGGTACCAAAAGACCTTTGGAGAGGGAAGATGAAATTCCTATGAAGGATTGTAAAAAACCTATGAAGAATAAAGAAAGGGTTGTTGTGCAAGAGAAGAAGCATAAAGGAAATGGTTTTGAGAAGATGGAAGAAACATGCAAGGAAAATCTTGTACATCTGGAAGTAAAGGATGAGAAGAATCCTACTGAGACTGCACATGTCCCCAACCCCCTTGGTAGCCATACCTATGAAAGGATTATTAAGCATCTTAGGGATGAAAGGAGAGACATAGCTCATCTCAAAGCATAAGACAAGGTCCACTTGGCTCAGATGAATGAGCTCATGATTGGCTACAACCATACCCTGGACTTGGCAAGGTTCGCAGTGAGAAAGGCTTTGCCTCTTCACAAACAACTGAAGAATATTTACAGACAGAACAGGGTTTCCAGGCTCAGAACAGGAAGCTAAAGGAAGAACTGAAGCATTTCCAAGATGAAGTACCCCAAAAGAATTTACAAGTGTTGGTTGAGGCTGACATTGAAGATGAAAAACCAGTAGCTAAGGAGAGCACAACTATACTAAAGAATCCTACCAGTGCTAAGAAGAAGAAGTCTACTGATTTAGTTGGAAACACTCTTTCCACCAGAAAGAGTGTGAGGCTAAGTGTTAAAATCAAAAAGTAGCTGGTAGTGGTAAACCCCATTTTTGAGAATTGTTCCTTCTTGGGAAGGTTAACTGATATGCACATACTAAGTTTTTCCACCTATACAGGCTTCTATGTGTTTAGCTATATGAATTTTGGAATTTGTTGCTAAGAGCTAGCTTCACTCAGTGGTAAAAGAACCTAAGTAAATTGATTTTTCATCATGGAAGGACACAAACAACTCTACACACATTCAGTAGTCAAGGACGTTGCATTTTTGGCATAGCTACCTAAACCCTTATGTAGACGCAGCGTAGGTGGCACTGCGTAAAGGTGTTGTGTAATATGTTACAGAACGCAGAATTGTCATACAGGCACTACCCACAGGCACTGCGTAATATCTTATAAAGAGCAGGTTCACACACATGCGCTACTCAATTTTGCAACAGAGGACAAATGTAGCCGCAGATATGCAGCACAAGGGCACTACCCATAGGCACTACCTTCTCTCCTTGTTTCATTTTAGGGGGCGCTACATAGAATTTCTACCCAAGGGAGTAGCCAACAAACACCAGGGATCTAGGAAGACTAAGCCAATAGTTTTGGATAAGTTAATAATGGAATAAATGACAGAAGTAGTAGTTGGTGTGCAGAGGACAACTACAAGCTCCAAAGGGACGCATGAAAAAATAGGTACTGAGCAGCAAAAGAGGGTCAAAGCAGTTAGAAGCATGATTGGATTTAGTCACCAACACTTCCCTATTTTATAGCATAGGTTGTTATCTTAGTTGTTAGAATAAATAAATGTTTTGATATTTTTAAGGAAAATAGGCCAACTCGTACCTCCAGTTGTTGCCTCCCTTTCTTGTTATAAATAGACAAATGAATTGATTTAATGGGTTCATATGGTAGAGCAAGGCTCCCAAGAAATTGTAATATTTTTGATAAAGTGACTGTGATCTAGTATGTACTGGACTTAAGACTTTTTGACTAATAGAAATCAACTCCTATTTCAAACTATTTGAGTCTAATGCTAAATGTTCATATTTGAATGCTTCATATGGATGACTTTGGTAATGATATGATGGATGTTTGATCATTTTATTGTCATGGTGTTTGTTTAGCTCCTTAGTTTCTAATTTCAAGAAGATCTTGTTTTAAGAAACTTTCTTCCTTTGGGCTTTTGTGGACCTGATGTTTGCAGTAGCTCTTACATTCCTCTCATTCAAGTCTTATTTCTACCCACGTTTACTCCCAAACTACTGGTTGAAATTAGTCAAGACCTTATTTTATGTTACATGTTAGCCCTGTTTCTGAATGAGGATATTATCATTTTGAGTTTTTCCATTCGACGTTTCAAAAAACACTCATACTTTCACATATCATCTGATGGTACTGGGCTTACCTTCCTTGCAATCAAAAGGTGACTCCTAGTGCTAACACTCCCAATATGGGAGCTCATAAAAGATAGATTTCCTTTTCATCTCAATGGGAAATTTCTCAACATAGGTGTCGAATAATTATGGATCATTGGACATAGTCTCCCCATTTGAATCGAAAATTTTTGTAATCTCCTTCTCCTTATCTCTCTCATATGATCTAAGCCATTATGTTGGTGTCATTATTGCAAGCCTTTAGGTTCTCTCTGGTATACCATTGAAAGAAAATGTTGCTCTTCTGTAAGGGTATTGTTATAGGAGGAATACCCTGGAGCAGTCATACACTGGCTTTCGTAGGTGGTTGGAGAACCTAGCCTTCAAAGAAGGTCCACAAAATTTACATCCATGATACCCTTTTTTTACAATACCTACGAAATTATTAATGTATACATAGCACGTTAGCGTTGAAGATAAAAGTAATTGCAGCGAATTAAATATGCCAAAAAATATTGTTGCATATATAAACAAATCAATAAACATGTAATTTACTAGATCAAACTCCTAAGCATATATAATCATGTGTAGTGTAAGAACACATTCCATACAACATAAAAATCCTCTCTATTTTGATGGGTCTTGATACATTATATACATATATCCCTTCCCATAATTCCTTCAATTCATCTACCAGTGGTTGTAGGTAGACATCCATATTTTCACTTGTCTTCTACCAGGGACTATAAGAGCCAACATAAGATGTTCATTCTTCATGGACAACCATGGGGGTATATTGTTATTGATCACTACTACAGGCCAAACAAAATAGTTGGTGTTTTGGAGGGAATATGGGTTGACACCATCTATGGCTATGCTGGGTCGTAGGATTCGTACTTCGTCCTTGAATTTTTCAGGCCATGTATCCTTTATATGCTTCATGGGTATTAAATCTGTTGGGATTCACATAACTCCTGACTCACTTCTATGTGAGGCATGACATCCCTGCAACATAGTTAATTCTTTGCAACAAAAGAGCCTTTGAATCCTTGGGATTATAGGCATGTGCCTCAATATCTTAAGAGGAGGACCATGTGATTTTTACTTTTTATTTGATTTATGGTACCTAACATCCCCACATTTCATACATATCTCTTTGTCTACATATTCTCCTCTATATAGAATACAATCATTCATACATGCATGATATGATATGTACTCAACACCCAACATTTTCAACATATTCTTTCCCTCTTTGCAACTACCTGGAAAAACATTATCACTTGAAACAACCTTATCTTTGAATAATCTACAGTTAGTGGGAAATAGAAATGTACAATGTCATTTAATGTTCATAAAATCGATCGTTTTTAATGTTGATTGTGTGACAATATTTCTCAAAATATAAGGGACTTTATGTTCAATTACCTCAATATTACCGAGAAACATATGTTTGACCTGCCAAACTGATCTGGATTATTTTTGGCATGAAATGAGAGCGGAGATATAATAAAGAAATGCACAGAGATATCACAGATATCCAATAATATAACAGAAACATATTAGAGATCCAACCGTAAACATAGAGATACAATGATACATGATTTCTATTAATGAAAGAAATGTACAGAGACTGTAAAAATATAGAGTGAAAGACTGGCTAGAATGGTGGTAGCTTATCTCTAGGAAGAGATGTGACAGCTACTCACATTCATAAGAAGATGATTAAAATGAGGCCCTGAAGGCCTTTTTACAATAAACAAGAATGTCAAAAACCCTAGACATCCAAAAACCTAACCCTAGATTATGAAGCACCAAAATTCATGTGGGCCCTATTTAGGTAAGTCAGTACATCAACTTCCCGGGGTTGTAACTTTTGCATACAATCTCCATTTGACGCATATGATACATCGTTAGAAAGGTTTATCTGAGGAATATAATTGCTAATAGAAAATATCATGGTTTTGAAAAGTTTAATATTCGTCAGAGTTTGATTCCCAAAAAACGTCATTTAGGGCCTCAAAACGGCTCCGGAAGTTTAGGACCCAAAAAACTGCCAAAATTAGTAAATTGCCAAAAAACTGTTTTGAGCGAGTTGGAAAACGTAGGTGGCCACCAATATCCACCTGGATCACAAAATTTTATTTCAAGTTGTACAATAACATTTTTGTCCCCAACTGGGTATACTTTGACCAGCTAGGTCCAAAGAGAGGGGTGGTGGAAGCAGATTTCAATCTTTCGAAAAAGGTATCAGTGATATGAGCATCATCCCCTAGCTCATCATTCTGGAATGCATCTAACAACATTGTCTCCATGGTAGTAGTATCCTGTAAATAATAATCATCCATACAAACCTCTATCTGATTGAATCCATTTCCAACTTGTGAAGAACTACTATTGTTGTAGTCATTCCTAATTGGTGAATCTGGACATAGTGGGAATTGAATAGGTGGTTGATTCAACCATTCTTGGTATGCTTCCTCTCTGAGTTGTGATTTTATTGCAACCTTCTCGTGATTTGACATTGTAGTGGGGTGCAACAGAATATGATAGGTAGGTCACTCATCATCAAAATCCTAATATCAAAAATATTGAACATTAGTACATCGATGATATTAGTAAGCACAATGCAATTGGTTTGTTCAAATTACATTATACCAAACAATTATTACCATGATTGATCCAAGATTGAGGCTAGAATATGGCATGTTACAATTGGCAGGGTAAATCGGTTGTCCATTTTCATCTACCGACTGCTTGCGGTATGTTGCTCCTGATAAGAGATTCTGATGTTTTTGAACTGGTGGAATATTTTCTACATCTGAACTCAATTATGAATCGGGATCTTGCAAATTTCGATACATTTTTATTTAGATTGACATTTATACAGAAATAAATTCAATTAGATAATCGAAATATAAATAAAATCTGATCTTAATAGAGATGGAAATGGAGAAATCTGTGATGGACTTTGAGCAATATGGAATGGGATGGAATTTGAAGAATTAGGCATTTGATATTATAAGCTTTTCTCCCTACATTTGAGCAAAATCAACAATATTTTTTTAAGAATAAGGTGATTTTAAGTGGAAAATGTATACTATAAACTACTGCAAGTCATGTGGATGCATCTTAAGAGATAATTTAAGAGGAATATAATATTTTATGTGCAAATAAAAATTCAGATAACTTTGAAAGTATAATGTTTTTCTTAATTAAACCAAATGCACCGGTGCATACATAAAAATATAAAGCACCGAGGCATTTAATTACTAATCGCATCAATGATCAAGATTTCAAATAAAAAAAGAATTATATGATATCGGTGCTCCAAAAATATTTAGCACTCTGGTGTATTTCAATAATGAATGCACCGGTGCGTTATATTAATAAACACACCAGTGTTTCAAAAAAAAAATTAAAAAAAAGCGCGACTTTGTTTTTTTACAACTGAAAAATGAGCGGGAATTTATTTTTCGAAAATTTAATTTCATAAAGTCCTTTAAATAGTAAGAAGTTATTCACTATTTCATTATTTTGCCAAAATTTAGAGGGGATATATTTGCAAGACAGACATATCAGGGAGCACTGTGGAGCAGCAGAATATTTTGGCACAGCATAATTATTCAGAAGATCAGAATTTGAAGGGTATGGTGATTCACTCAAAACCATTTTCATAAAGTCCTTTAAATAGTATTAAGTTATTCGTTATTTCATTATTTTGCCAAAATTTACAGGGGAGAGATTTTCAAGAGAGACATAACGGGGAGCATTGTGGAGAAATAGAATACTTTGGAATAGCATAATTATTTAGAATATTAGAATTTGAAAAGTATGGTGATTCCCTCGAAATCCTTTTGGAGAAACAAAAATATTCAGAAAAAAAAAAATTAAAAATTTTGTACTTACCTTAAACCCTTGCTTCTTCTTGCTTATGTGACTCCAAAATTTTACCTTAGGGTTTAACTCCCTCTATCACTTCACAATTAGGGATTTTCATTTTAGGCATTTTAGATTCAATGGGTTTTTGTTTCTATATATAAGGCGTCTGGCCTGTGATGCAAGGGAACCACTTATTGCATCGTATCCAAACCCTCTTGACCCTATCACATTTAAAAAAAAATGGTTTCTAGTTATCTACGTGCCTATTTGACTGTAATGCACTAGTGCACTTAATGAAAAAGCACACCAGAAATGTTGTAACATAATTCTAAATTATTTTTTCATCGATGTGTAATTTTTTTCGGTTATTTTTTTCGTCCATGGTATTTTTTTCATTTTTTACTCTAGGCGTGGTGTGGTTATCTATACATATCACACCGTTGTGATTTAAAATGTTTTTTAAAAAATATTTTTTCCTTCTAGTGAGTTCATATTATTATAGCGCATGGGAAACCGAATTTGTTTTTATTTATTTTTTTAGCTCAAAATTATGTGATTTATTTATAAAATATATTTAATAGTTTTTGTATTGAATGGTATAGATTGTATATTGATAAAAAAAATATGTGAGAATAGTTCAAGTAACAAAAATTCTGATCGACACAATGATATCACATCCAAAGAAGCAAAAAAAGAAAGCTCTTTGTAAATTCTATACAAAATTAATATGTTTTAACTATATGTAAGTTTAACTAATATGTGTTGGTTAGTGTGTCATGAAGAGCCACAAAATTAGGAAGCTCGATAAGACACTTTGTGATCTAAGTGCAGAAAAACGTAAAAGCTTGATGGAAAAATTGCAAAATGATGAATCACGTGAATGAAAAAATCTTATTCAATATGAGCTCTTTTTTGAATTTTCATTAATAATATAGTTAAAACTATTAGATAACATTTTTCAAACAATCTATTAATTCACATATGTTTAATATTCTATAGGGACCAACATCGAAGGAACATAATGTCGTCTAAGAAAATAAAAATTATAGAAGATGTAAATGATGATGAATTGATCCTTAGCTCATCTAGAGTGGTGTTGGAGCTTAATGAAAGGGGGGGGGGGGGAACTTTTATAAAACTATGAGGGATATAGTGGAACAACTATATAAATGTACTTTCCCCTTACAATACATAAATAAATCCAATGATTCAAAGAATCGGGTTATATCTAAACTACAGGAAGTGTTTCTAGAGCAATGGTCAATGAGACTTGTCATACTTGGAATAGAAAAAACATACAACAACAAAAATAATCATTCAAAAAGTAATATTCCTAAAAATGCTTTAATTCTAGAATATGTATATATTACTACAAAGGACTTATTTATTAATATCAATTTTATTATATTTAGTTTTCATATATCAATATAAAAATAGTGTATTGTCTGCATGTTACTTTTTTTAGGAAGATTATGAAAATTCCAAGGGATCAACGAGATGATATCCGAAATATGCCAGTAGGAATGTCCAAAGAAGTCTACAAGGATATGGTCAAAGAAATGGACATAATTGCATTGGAGGAGGAGCCATCTCAATGACAACATGCGTCAAATGTATGAAATCATTGAAGTTTTCTATTAGGTGCATATAAATAAATGATTTTGGCATTAAATATTAATTTTCAAGTATTTTATTGCAAAAAGGAAAACAAAATAGAACTCATTCAACACATAAAACAAGATGACAAGGAAGAAAAGGATTGATAGCAAAGTTTGTGAGTAATTGTTATATCCTTATAACATTAACTTAAGATTTCATTTTTGTATATTTTAAGTTGTTTTACAACAACCATCCTTGAATGTCTTCAAATAGGTGCTAACATACAAAGAAGAGCCATAAGAACAATTAATTGACAAAGAAGAGCCAATGCAACTAAGTGGTTTTGAGTAGTAGTTATATGTCCCAAGGCCCTGGAAACAATATAGGGATGAAGGTCATGCCTTATGTACTAAATAATGATTCGAGGCATCCAAAGCCATGAACAATGCCTTGAAGTACCACACATGACCTCTGGAGGGTATCCTTGGCCTCTAAGAAAGGATGTTAGTGCCCTCACAAGGTTTTTAGCATTAGGTGTGGGTCTCAAGAACTTGATATGGTTGAGGGGGAAACCCAAGCCTTAGTCGAATTACAAATATTCTAGGCATCCAAGGCCAAACACAATTTCTCGAACCACCTCAATCACCTATTGATATTTTAGGTAGTTTCTAGGGCTCAAGAGTCATGAATGACACCTCAAACCACCATAAATGACCTCTCAACGAGATATATGGCCTTCAAGTGGGGATATGGGAATCATTAGAATATTTCAGCACTATGTATGGGTCTTAGGTCCTTGGACATGATCCAAAGAGGAAACAAAGGCCTTAGGTCATAAATGAAGATTCTAGGAATCTATGGCTAACAACGACATGTTGAACCACCACAAAGGAACTTGTTAGGGTATCATTGGTATCCATATGGGGATAGTCAACATTATGATGCGTTCAACATTAAGTGTGAGTCTCTGGACCCTATATATGGTTAGGGTAACAAACCCAAGAATTAGGCTTGTTGGCCCTTGACCAAGTTTTGGGAGATTCTTGGTCATATTGACCTATTTTGGGACTTCGACAGCTTGTCTAAGGAGGAGCACAAGATGAAGCAGAGATCAAGGGATCTCGACCCACTTTTGGGTTCTTTTTGGGTTTTTGGGATTATGTAACGGGAGTGGGATGTTGGCCCATGGGTTTACCCATGGTTAGGCCTATTTTGTAATGTACAAATAGAAGGCTAGGAAATGTAAGAAGTAGTTGGATAGGCATCTATGTGAATGTATGCTAAGTGAAAGTAGGGTCTGTAAGTTCTTTGTGCATGACTGTAAGAGACTTACAAAGCTAAGTGCAGGTCCTTGTAACAGGTTGTGGAAGGCTGAGTGTTGTAATGCAAGAAAGAAGGATCTAGCGAGCTGTGCAGATCTTTTGTCCTGTGCGGAGTAGGGTTTTGATGGCTATGTGCTTGTAACTGATTGACTAAAGATAATAAAGAAGAAGAGTTGGTGGACGTAGCCTCAAGGTGGGGGTGAACCACGTAAACACTATGTTGTATTACTTTGTGATTGTCATAATATGTTTATGTCTTCTTTTCTAAGTGCTTTGATGTATTCAAATAGATCTTCTTATGCTTAGTTCTAATGAGATGTGACGATATTAGATTTGATCCATATGAATGTGTTGAGTGCTTGATCTGCTAGATCTGACCTACCTATTGATGCTAAGTGCTTGAGTACATTATATCAGTGTGAATTCTGTGAAGCCCTGTTTTATCAGTGAAGTGATTATTGATTGTATATTGAGGGACTGACAGTGCTAAGTGCTTTATTAAGTAGTACAATCACAGATATGTGTCCCAGCTAAGGTTGTAGACACCTAAGTCTTGCAAACACCCCTGCCTCTACCTCGAGTGAGACTTCATCTTCTTCGCAGGTGTTGCCGAAAGGGACGGTAGTTAGGGATTTGTTGGTGCGTTGTTGTAGCGTTGAACCCTAGGTTTGCCCCTGTGCCAACAAATGGTTCCATTGCTAGGACCTGAAACTGTGATTGCCAGGAACTGAGAAAGAAGAAGCTTTGTGCAAAGATTCGACCTGGGATTGTGAAAGATATGTGCATAGATCTATGCCCTAGTGCACAGTGTCCTACTCGATTTATAAAGCTTCATGCTAAAGAAAGAAGATCGATCTGAAGAAAGGGGATCAGATCTAAAGAAAAGAGGTAAGATCTGGAAGCTTTGTGCCCTAAGAAAGGTAAAAGTGATCATTTCTGATTAAAAGAGGTAAGATCTGCAAGCCCTATACTTTGATAAATGTAAGAATAGTGAAAAGTTTCATATCTGGAAGCTTTGTGCTCTGTAGAAGTAAGATAAGTGGAAATTTTTGTTTCTAGAGTATGGATCTAGGTATGTTTAACAAAGTCTATCCTAGTTTGAAAACTAGGTTATTAATATATGAAAGAAGATTTTATATGAGTAGATTTGATAAGAATAGTGAAAGATATGTTATACCTATGCATAGAAAGAATGTTTGGACTAATGAATGGATGTAGGATCCTAGAAAGAAATTATTGCAGGTTATCTCCTATGATCCTAGCATGCAGTATAGGAGAAGCTGGGGATCATTTAAAACAAAGAGAGGATTAACCCTATGTTACAGCTGTAGAAAACTGGGACATCTTGCTAAGGCATTCCCTGGGAGAAGACCTAGTTGTCTTTGTTGCAAAGCTATGAACCATGAAGTGTTGGATTTCCCTAGAATGATTGATAAGCTTGAAAGTATGAATATAAGACAAGAAAACTGTAAGGCAGATCCAAAAACTAAGGCTATAGCAGAACCCCAGAAACAATCAGAGAAGGTATTGCTACAGATGAAAGAAACCTTGGATGACCACCGACATGTTAGATTATCATAGATCTTTAAAGAAAAGGAATGTCTTGAAGCAAGAATAGTAGACTTCGACATTGATTGTGTTCTAGATGAGGAAACAAAGGTGAATATCATGATAGAGAGAACTTGGGAAGCTATAGGAAGGCCTGCTATGATTTCTTCATTAGGAGGAATAAGGTTATTCAGAGGAAAATTGGTAAACCTATGTGGAAAGCTCGCTCAGATTCCTATGAATGTAAATGGAATTTTGACAGAAGAATATTTTGAGATTATTCAATTTATTGAGGGCAGTGGCCCATTTACCATGTTACTAGGGAAACCTTGGATTGAAAGAGATCAAGCCAGACGAAAAGAAGAAGAAGAAGTTTTGGAGCATAAGAGACAAGGGGTAAAAGATTTCATGACTAGAAGGATCGCATACTTGATTGAAGAACGGGAGAATAGCTCGAAGCTATTTAACACTAGAAACCCAGATGTCGAAGATGAAATAACATTAGAAGACTCGCAGGAGACTGAAGTACCTATATTGGATAAAGAATAGGTGTTACCCCTGAGTCCTAGAAGAGAATCTCAACAACGCGAAGTGACTAAGACCACAAAAGATAAGAATCAGAATGGAAAACGAACTACCGAGACAAAGCTCACTGGGAGGAAGGCTAGAAATCTAAGTAAGAAGAGAGCTAAGTTTGAAAAGTTACAGAAGGTTCCAGAGGGAACTTCGCAGACAAAAAATTTGTAGAATGGGAGCTTCGTCAGGATATCAGAACAATGACACATGGCACTTCACCATGGCGAGGCAATATAGTTGTTGGGACCGATATATCCGTTCGATTGCCTCTCTAAATGGGTTAGAAAGAAGTTATAGATATACACCAGATCATTGGACTGCGCCATAACGGATAGAACAAGAGTTAATGAGGCTTCATACCCATTACAAGCGAACCGTTGCCGAGTTTCCTATTTATCCCATCGTTCCATGCACGGAGAACACTTTTGCTAACCAGGAATTTGAGCCTACAGACCAAGTGAATTATATATAGTGATCATTTCCCTCTTTATTTTTATTCTAGTGCAGTATATAAGTAAATTGTGAACCCAATATTATTAATCCCAAGCGCATATGTCCGACGAGCTCACAGCAGTTGAAGAATTAGTAACAAAATTAATTCTTGACTTGATGACTGAAAGAGTCGTGTTAGAGAGAGGATTGTCTACCGGTCTACAAGCATCATCGACGAGAGGATTCTTGGACTCTCCTTCCACTGCTTGAGTTGGACCATCACGACTCGCAGACGAAAATCGAACTAAACATAGAGACGATCTCACGAATTCTTAGTTGATTCTGAGCATTTTACTCACCTATCTCCCACCTCTAAGCGACGCAATAAATCGAGACAATGTGCCCAATGAATTTGAGCACGAATTGGTCATTGCAAACCTCCCGAAGGGGATACACGCATTTTGCGTAGATCAAGAAAAGATAGTAGCATTGAAGTTTAGTGACTTCAACCTCGGCGACAGGAAGACCTACAGCATGCTCGCTCCACATAAGTACCTAACCTAGAAAAAAGGAAAAAATTCAAAGATCATCCCTCAATCATGGACCCATAATCTCACGCAGTCCACACTGCTCAACATCATGAAGATTCCTCACTTCGAAAGGCACCAAGAAGTGAATGCATGCGTCAAACTGTTGTTGTCATATTACCATGGCGGATACTTGTGGTTAAACCATCGTATCACAGTGGATCCAACATTGATCAATCGGATCACAGGGCTAAGTATGTAAGGCCCTGACCCACAAGATTTATATCCCGAAAAAACCATGGATTGTGCTTTAGCCCAAAGGATAAAATACACCTATGGCGATGTCGAGAAAGGCATGCGAGGCTACAAAGTAGCTTCTATACAAAGCAGTGTAGTGCGCCTAGCCAGTCAATTGATCACGGGAAAGTTGGTCTACAAGAACTGACCCACCCAAGTCACTAGTTTTGTAGTCTACCTCACAGGGAAATTCACGAAGGGCCTACAAATGAATTGGGTGAACTACCTCGTGAACCAGTTGGAACTGGACTGCAAGGAAGCGTAAGATCAAGGATATGAATTCCACTTCAATTGGATTCTAGTCTTAATTGCTTTCATCACATGGGAGATTCCAGAAGGTGTGACCTTCCTGGACATCAAGCCCTTTGAATCTCTGGCTGCAAAGTTCAGTACACTGTGGTATTCCAGTGACATGAACAAGCAATGGCAATCAAATGTCGTATTCCGCACATATTACAATTAGCTGAAGTTAGCTATCCAGTCCGATCCTCTCATCAATGATCCGGATTTTAAGAGAAGAACAAAATGAATACGGATTATTAACAGGTGCTTAACACAAAATAACAGAGATACAATAAAATTGGTTTTCTATTCAATAAAGAAATAAGCTAGAAACTATAAAATGCAGCGGAAAAAATCTTGTTGGAATGGTGGCGGCTTATCTCTGAGAAAAGATGTGATGGCTGCGCTCATTCGCAAGAAGATGATTACAATGAGGCTCTGAAGGCCTTTTTACAATAAAAAAGAATGCCAAAAAACCCTAGACATCCAAAACCTTAACCCTAGGAGAGGAAGCGCCAAAAGTCATGTGGGCCCCACTTGGGTAAGTCAATACATCAACTTATCGGGGTCGTAACTTTTACATACGATCTTTGTTTTAGGCATATGATATCCCATTGGAAAGATCTATCCGAGGAATAAAACAGTTGCACAAAATTTCAAGATCAAAATTTTCAACCACAACATACCCCAAAAAACATCGTTTAGGGCCTCAAAATGACTCCAGAATTTCAGTACCTGAAAAACGGCTAAAAATAGTAAATTATCAAAATTGCTAGAAAGTTGTTTTGAGCTAGCTGGAAAAGGTGGGTGGCCATTGATATCCACCTAGATCAATCCTCCCTCCTTAGGGAGCAATGGTCTCCATTGCATTGAGTTCCCCCATCAAATGAGGAAATTTCTGCTGAATTTGGCCCCGGGTGAGCTACTTGCCTTGGTGCAGGAGCTGCCTGCTTTGACAACTCGATAAAGATGGATCCTTTGTTGTCGATTTCCCTTGATCTATGTGTCCACAATATGATCACTAGATGCTTGTTGTATGTAGTCGGGGTTGAGCTCTGTTGGTGTCAGTTGTTTTGCTACGTCTGAGGTGTCCAATAATGGTGGGAAATAAGGCCGAAGGAGGTCCACGTTGAACACTGGGTGCAGGCTAAGGAAAGGAGGAATGTTGAGCTCAAAATCATTATCCCCCATGGCCTTGGTGATAGTGTATGGCCCATAACGGAGTGGGCGAAGCTTCCGATGGGGTCCTATAAGGTGTTCTTTCTACAAGTGAAACGAAACTTTGTCACCCACCTGAAACTTAAGTGGCACCTGATGTTGATCATGGCGTTGTTTGTATTTGTCATTGGACTTCTGTAGGATATCATGAACCTGTTGGTGGATGTGTTGTATCCTCTCAATGAACCGAGTGGATTTGTCAGCTTCAGTTGGAGCAGGAGATGAGTCAGTCGAGGTGACCGCAAGGGGAAGTGCAACATCTATGGGACCCAATGGTTGGAATCCCAACCCCACCTGAAAGGGGTTGTGGCCGGTTGAGCTATGCAGGGATCGATTGTAGCTATGTTGGACATAGGGAAGGCTCTCATCCCATGTGCAGGGGTCCTTTGAATTATACATGCGAAGGATATGCACAATCATTCGATTTACAACCTCAGTTTGGCMATCTGTCTGGGGGTGGAAGGCCGTGGATTTGGTGATATTGGTGTCAAACAATGACCAGAGGCTCGACCAGAATGTGCTAAGAAATTTACTATCCCAATATAAGACAATGGTTTGTGGGATTCCAAAATGTACCCAGACTCGTTTAAAGAAGAGCTTGGCAGCGGCCTCCGTTGTGATGCTCTTCTTGCAGGCAACCAGAATCGCCAGCTTAGAAAAGCGATCAACAACCACAAAAACACATTCATTTACCCGCTTGGTGGATGGGAGTCCCAACATGTAGTCCATTGAGATGGATTCCCATAGACTGTCAGGAGTAGGAAGAGGGGTTTACAAGCCTTATTTCTTAGTGGTCAGTTTGGCAATAGCGCAGGGAGTGTAGGACCTGATATACTTGTTGAACTCCTGTCAAATTTTTAGCCAATAGAAATGTTTCTGTTGCATCGCCACTATCTTTTCAAAACTGAAGTGTCATGCCACCCGACTGTAGTGGGATTCCCATATCAGCTTCGCTCGCTCGCTTGATGGAACACAAATATGGCCCAGTCGACACAACAACCCATCCTGAAGATGAAAATTATTGACAACTACATTTGCACCCAACATTTGGTAGGTGGTGGTGAAGTCAGGGTCTGTCTCATAGAGTTGGGGCCATCCAGAGGTCTCATGGCCACAATATTCTAGCATCGTGGTGAGTGCTGCGACTGGTGGTCTGCTGAGGCAATCAACGACACAATTGGTGCTTCCTATTTTATACTTGATGTTGAGGTGGAATTGATGCAAGTATGTGGACCACTTTTGATGGTGGTCATTCTGCAATTTTCCCTGTGTCTGCATGAACTGCAGTGGCTTATGATCAATGTGGATGACTGTCTCTTTCCCAAGAATGTAATGTCTCCACTGGTGACAGGCTTGCACAATGGAGTACATTTATTTGTCGTAATTAGGGTACTTATGGACAATATCTGACAGTGTCTCACTATGATAGGCCACGGGGTGGCTGTGTTGAGTGCGAACGACACCCACAACATAGTCTGAAGCATCTGTCTTGATCTCAAAGGGATGTGAAAGTTTTGGTAGTGAAAGTACTAGGGTTGAGCACAAGCGCTACTTCAAATCATCGAACGCTTGTTGTTGGGATTGGCCCCACGCAAATTTCGACTTACCACCATGCCTATTTATTTGGCTGAGGGCCCATGCAATATGGGAGAATCCCAGGACGAACCTGCAGTAGAAATTGGCAAGGCTCAAGAATCTCTAAAGCTCAGTGAGTGTGGTTGGGGATGGCTAGACACAGATGACTTGGATATTGGCTGGATCTACATGTACACCATGTTGATCAATGATGTAGCATAGGTAATGGACCCTGTCCATGCCGAATGATCGTTTTTCCAAGTTGGCATATAGCTTGTGTTGTCGCAGGGTGTGCATAACCTGTTGAATATGCTGCAAGTGTTCAGCCCAAGTCTTGTTGTAAATTAGAATGTCATCCAGATACACCACTACAAAAGTATTGGTGAATGGTCGCAGGATATCGTCCATCATCCTCATGAAAGTGGCTGGAGCATTTGTCAAACCAAAGGGCATGACCAACCATTCAAAAAAGCCTTCCTTCGACTTGAAGGTGGTCTTCCATACATCTGTCTATTCTATCGGGACCTGGTGGTAGCCAAACTTCAGATCAATCTTATTGAAGCATTTGGCCCCCATAAGTTGATCAAGGAGGTCGTCGATTCGGGGAATCAGGTACCGATTTCTGACTGTGATTTTATTCAGAGCCTGGTAATCAATACAGATTCGCCAGGTTCCATATTTCTTCTATACCAACATGATTGGGGTCCTGCAAGGTGATGAGCTAGGACAGATGTGCCCCTTCTGGAGCAGTTCTTGGATCTATCGGTTGATCTCCTCATTCTATAACAAAGAGTGACGATATATTGGCTCACTGGGTAGTGATGTGATAGGGGTCAGATCGATGGGGTGCTTGACCTGGCAGTGTAGAGGTACCCCTGTAGGTGAGGAGAAGATATCTGAGTATTCTTCCACGACCTTATCTACTTGCTTCTGCTGTGTGGATAGGTCGACCACAGAGACCCTAGATGTGGTTGTGATCATTCACTTATTCTGAGAGAGAATCACGAAGAAGACAAACTTCCCCGTCTGAGAGATGACCTTCCTACATTGCTTAGTAGAGATCAAGGAAATAACACTAGGTAGGACTGCCTCAGGTATCCTGTACAAATTCCTATTCAAAGTATTAATAACACTACGAGGCTTAGACTCATATACAACATGAAGTTTCCATAAATAAGGTTGGCCCAAAAGAACATCACAAACTTCGAGAGGAGCAACGTCACACAATACCTCATCTTTGAAGGGCTTGATGCCATATGACATTCGACACTGTTGGATGACGTGGAGATCGCTTCCTTGGCAGTGCCATCCAATGGTGTAGGGTTGTGGGTGCGACATTGTTGGAAAGGCCAACCACTTGACGACCTCTGATGAGGTTATTTTGGCTACCGTTATAAACGATGAAGTGCAGCGGGGTGCCTTTTACCCACATCTGTGAATGGAAGAGGTGCTCTCTTTCTTCTGGCTCGTCTGGTTCACCAGGCTGGAGCTTGGTGGTAGCAACGGTGGCACTAGATTCTGTGTCAATGATCCGTCTTCCCCTTTCCAGTTCTGGCTAAGAGTCAGAATATGCATCTTATTCAGAGGCTTCCACTTTGGCCACCAGCGACTGCTTTGAGCAGTAGTCAATAGTTTTATGCCAAGGGCTCTTATGGAAGTCGCACCACTTCCCAGTGTCTTTCTTTGTCTTTTTGGTGTCCTTCTTTTCTTGTGGTTTGGATTGGATGTCTTGATACTACCCTTCTTTGCTCTATCCTTTATTTTATGTTTTGGGGCTGCCCTTTCCTGGCTTTTGTTGTGACGGGTTCCCAGGCCCAAATAGTTGTGTCTTTTGTTTGAGCTTCTGCTCGATTTTGATGGAATATTTGTAGGCCACGCCCAAGGATGAGATGTCCAGAAATTCCATTTCATTTTGGATGTATCTATGCAGAGCACCGTGATACTTGAGCACCAGATGTCGCTCCAAATCTTTGATACCCAGCTTGGTGCGCAAGGTATGAAAGATATTTGTGAAATCTGACACTGCTTGGTCTCTTTCTTTCCGCAGTGTGGTCCATTTGGTATAGAGGTCGTCATAACTTCCGACAGGGTAGTACTGTTCCTTAATAGCATCCCTGAAGGATTCCCAGGTGGTTGTGACTGAAAATAATGAGGGTTCCTCTATTTCCTTTTGCTCACAGAACGTTTCCCACCAATATTTGACATGGGGAACGGATTAGAGGAGTGAAAAAGTAATCTTTTCTCTATTCGAAAAGTTATGGATAGAAAAATACCCTTCTAGTAGATTCAACCACTTGTCTACAGCATCTGAGTCAATCTGGCCTTCAAATATAGGAATATCGAAGTTTATTTGTACCTTGAAAGGCGTGGTGCCTCCGTTCGAAGAAGATGCATCACATGTTTGTAGCCGCCGAAGGATTTGCGCGAAACTATCCATCATCTTGTTCCTCTGTTGTGTGAGGGATTCCTTAATCAACAGTTTGAAAGGATCTCCTATCCTATCATATTTCTATTCTCCTGCCATGAGAGGTCGCTTGGGTGTGAGCGAGTTTTTTTCCTCAAGAGAAACAAGCTCGAGACCCAAGTCTTTGTACTCCGACCATGTTGGGGACATGCATTAAGATGACAAGGAGCAAACCGCTCTGATACCACTGATCCAGATTTTATGAGAAGAACGAAATGAATACAGATTATTAACAGGTGCTAAATACAAAATAACAGAGATACATTAAAACTGGTTTTCTATTCAATAAAGAAATAAGATGGAAACTGTAAAATGCAGCGGAAACAAGCTTGTTAGAATGGTGGCGGCTTATCTCTGAGAAGAGATGTGACGGCTGCACTCATTCACAAGAAGATGATTATGATGAGTCTCTGAAGGCCTTTTTACAATAAACAAGAATTCCAAAAAAACCTAGACATCCAAAACCCTAACCCTAGAAGAGGAAGCACCAAAAGTCATGTGGGCCCCGTTTGGGTAAGTTAGTACATCAACTTCCCGGGGTGGTAACTTTTGTATACGATATTCATTTTAGGCATATGATAGCCCATTGGAAATATCTTTCCGAGGAATACAATAGTTCCACAAAATTTCATGATGAAATTTTGCAAACGCAACATACCCCAAAAAATATTGTTTAGGGCCTCAAAACAGCTCTGGAAGTTCAGGACCCGAAAAACTACTAAAAATAGTAAATTATCAAAATTGATAGAAAATTGTTTTGAGCCAGATGGAAAAGGTGGGTGGCCATCGATATCCACCTGGATCAATTAGGCCCAATACTCTTCACAAGTTTCGACATTTAATGAAATTTAGCTTGAACCGCCATTTCATTTATATTACAGAGCACGCTGACGAGCACAAGCACCAACTTCAATCTTACTACAAGAAGACAGAGGAGGACTTAGAAGAAATCACCAAGGAATGGTTGGTGGACGTCCTAATTCTAGCCAACCCTACGGAGATGTCCGATTTGAACAGTCCAGAAACTGCACTGGATGCACCCAGACCTAGCAAGATAAAGAAGACCGAAGAGGTCCATGATTTAGACAACGCATCCGTGAATACCGCTTCCATCTCAGCAGAGCAAGGAGGAGATGGTGGAGAGATAGATGGCGCAAAAGTTGGAAAAAATAAAGGCGAGGTTACACTGCCTTGAGACGAGGAGGACCCCGCAAAGAAAAGGAAGGTTTCCCCTCTGAAACCTTCTTCTAGGAAGAAATCGAAAGCATCTATGACCAAAATGCAGACCATCCTCACCTCCGACGACTTCGATTTCATCATAGCATCCCTGAATGATGCTTCGCTAGAGATGGCGGAGAAGAAATAATCTAAGCAGGAGGAGGTGTTCCATAAGATTAAGGACGGGCTCCAAGGAGTGCACCGGGCACTTCAATCTAGCCACATAGTCTCCACTGCGCCTCTGTCAGCAGGAACATCATAACTGGGAGATGAGCCAACTCAACTCCACCGCATCGTTGATACAGTTGAAGCTTTCCTTCGACGAGCTCAGGAAGAAACAACGCAAGCTACCCAGAATTTGGCACAAGTACAGGGAGACCTTGAAGATCAACGCAGTACTGCAGAACACGAAAATCTTTCTTTGCAAGCGAAGTGGGATGACGAAAAATCATAATTGCAACAAAGAAAGGAACAGTTGCTCACACCGCAACTCGAAGTAAAGGAAATGGTTCATAAAGGACTTCTCTCTATGACATTCATATAAGTAAATACCGATGAGCAAGTTCCACAACAGGTGGCACAACTTGAAGAAGTAATCCAGCAGCTCCAGCAGCACATAGCAGACTTGGAGCTCTGCACTATGCCCGAGACCCCTCAAGATGTAAAAGACCACAGGGAAGCAACTGCCCGCAGTGCAATTGACAGACTAAAAGCTCTTGCCTTGGAGTGCAAGCAGTTGAGTAATTGTAGTGCCCAAACATATGATAACCTCACCGAGAATATAGAGTTACAAGCATTAGAGTCGCATCTCATGGAAGAAAAACAACACGGAGACACACTACTGGTGCAGTTGAAGGCCTTGTCAGTCGTGGAAAGAATGAAGTAGTCTTAGGAGCAACACACAGCCCAAAAAAAAATCCATACGATTCAAAGCAGAGTGATGGAAGTTACTCAACGGCTTCAACCAATGCAAGATAAGACATGCCAATTATTCACAGAGATTGAAATCTGAGGAGCAGAGCTAGAATAGGTTGTCATCGCAGCAAAATAGGGCCTAGAAGGGCCCGTGAATGACGTAGTGATCTAGTATTTCACCGAGCAAGAGTTCGTCGTACAACAGTAGGTTGAAGCAGCTTGAGCTAAGCTCAAGGCCTTCGAAGTATAATTGCTCAAACCAGAATGACTCGGGACGAGTCACATGTGATTTTTGGGGGCCTGTTGGCCCTTGACCAAGTTTTGGGAGATTCTTGGTCATATTGACCTATTTTGGGACTTCGACAACCTGTCAAAGGAGTAGCGCAAGATGAAGCGGAGATAAAGGGTTCTCGGCCCACTTTTGGGTCCTTTTTTTGGTTTTTGGGATTATGTAATAGGATTGGGATGTCGACCCATCGGTTTACCCATGCTTAGGCCTATTTTGTAATGTATAAATAGAAGGATAGGCAATGTAAGAAGTAGTTGGATAGGCATCTATCTGAATGTATGCTAAGTGCAAGTAGGGTATGTAAGTGCTTTGTGCATGACTGTAAGAGACTTACAGAGCTAAGTGCAGGTCCTTGTAACATATTGTGGAAGGTTGAGTGCTATAACACAAGGAAGAAGGATCTAGAGAGCTGCGCAAATATTTTGTCCTGTGCGGAGTAGTGTTTTTATGTCTATGTGCTTGTCACCGATTGACCAAAGATAATAAAGAATAAGAGTTGGTGGACGTAGCCCCAGGGTGGGGGTGAACCACGTAAACATTGTGTTGTCTTGCTTTGTGCTTGTCTTAATATGTTTATGTCTTCTTTGCTAAGTTCTTTGATGTATTCAGATAGATCTTCTTATGCTTAGTGCTAATGACATGTGAGGATATTAGATCTGATCTATATGAATGTGTTGAGTGCTTGATCTTCTACATCTAGCCTACCTATTGATGTTAAGTGCTTGAGTACATTATATTAGTGTGAATGTTGCGAAGACCTGTTTTATCAATGAAGTGATTATTGATTGTATATTGAGGGACAGACGGTGCTAAGTGATTTATTAAGTAGTACAATCACATATATGTGTCAAAGCTAAGGTTGCAGACACTGGAGTCTTGCAACCACCCCTGCCTCTACCTCGGGTGAGACTTCATCTTCTTCACAGGTGTTGCCTGTTAGAAAAACAGGATCGCGGAGCAATAAAATAAAAAAAAATGTGGAAACAAAACACACAATATACACAATAAAATAGAGACACAGATTTACGTGGTTCACCCAGTGTGGGCTATGTCCACCAGAGAAATTGCCAGGTCCTTCCTTTGTTATTATCCAGCAAATGAAGGGATACAACCTACATCAAAACCCATTGTAACTTCCTCTTCTTTCTCTCATAGTCTCCTCTCTCATAATACAATACTCGCCATCAACCATAGTCGCAATACATTTCCCTCATAAAAGAGGGTTTCCTTCTAGGGAAAAAAACCCTAACATAATCTCTATCGTTAGATTTGTGACCTTATAATGAATGATCCAGATTTACAATGAAATTACAATATACATTTATAATGAAATTACGATATAAATTACCTTATAATGAATGATATCCCCCCCAGACCCCGTAGAGGGGTACCCCCCCCTCTACACTCCCACACGTGGAAGAGTGTACATACTTCTGGGGTGTAAATACTTCATGGGGTATAAACATGGATGAAATTAAAAGACCTTTGAATCAGGAAGATAATCATGCTCCATAACCAACAATCTCCCACTTGGAGACTGATCTCAACAACTCCACCGCTGCTGTATATGCTGAACTCTGAACCTTCTTGGACCTGGGAAATTTCTCATCTTCATCTTCATTCTTGAAGACCAACTGAAACTGAGCAGGAACTCAGGTTCTCTCTGGTTACTCCCTTTGTTAACATATCTGCAGGATTTTGTCTAGTGTGTATCTTTTCCAACTTCAAATGTCCATCTTCCAAGGTGGATCATATGAAGTGGTACCTCCACTGTATATGCTTAGTCTTCGAATGGAAGGCTAAGTTAATTGCAAGATGAATTGCACTCTCACTATCATAGTACAACATGTTATTGTCCTGCTTCTTTCCCAATTCCTCCATAAACCTTTGTAACCAAATCATCTCTTTACTAGCCTCTGTAGCAACAACATACTCTACCTCTGTTGTTGAAAGTGCAACAACATTTTGCAGTTTCGAAATCCAACTTACTGTTGTTCCACCTATAGTAAAAACATACCCTGTGGTGCTCCTCCTACTGTCTTTATCACCTGTCATATCTGAATCAACATATCCCTATAGAAAAGTGTCTGAACCTCCAAAACATAA
>ML776805.1:435323-447225 GCA_009831015.1 Picea engelmannii
TGGATTGAGGTTGGAAGGGTGAGGGAATTATACCCTCATCTTCACATAGACTGAATATAGTCTTTTGGAGGTCCAAAAGCTTCCCAATGGGGAGGTGTGATCAGGGGATCAAATTTTGCTCAAAAATTCAAAGTGCTCGGAATCTCTTCAAACCAGACAAGAGCATAGGCCTCATTGTTGCAAACCCAACGCAACTTGTTTCGTCTCAAACGGAGATCGGGAGCGAGAGATATCACAATCTGTTCGGAATGTCAAACAGGAAAAAAAAAGGACGCTGACTGTACAGTCCATACAGGCTGACGTGGGATTCGAACCCTGGACCTCCCCACCATGTAAATCCTTCACAAATTCTGCCCGACCATCGTACCGTCGCTTGTTCCTTATTGCATATATATATATATATATATATATGTTTGGTTTGTTAATAATTGACGCGGGGTCCGGGTCGGGGCTTAGCCCTGACCCGTGGTCATATTGTTTTATATATATGTGACCATAATGTATCACGCGGGAATTTTTAAACCATATCCAAAGCCCCAGTTGTATGGATTTCAATCATATGACCTTGTTATATGTGCGTGTGGTTTAAAGTTTTCAAAGGTCCGCGCACTTGGTCCCATGGCGCCTACCCATGTGACTTTGGTTTTAACCCCTATCCCTTTATATGTATATGTGCACGGTCGTATGGATGACTCATGTGCCCGAGTGCTAGGCGGTTAGGGGCTAGCGTGCCCATAACTGTCCTACAGTTCACACCATTGGCGCGGTTGCGCTCAGTGCTGGGTTTTCACGCTTTAAATTGCGTGTGTGCTAGGTTCATGAAACAAGGGTGCGTTTTGTAGATGCAGAGACAACAAGCTTGAAGGGGGGACTTCCAGGAGGCCTAACTTCTTCGTTTTTTGGCCAAACGAGGTGCCGAAAAAGCCCAGCTAGGGGTTTTTGGACGCTCTGAAGCCATTGGAGCAGTCTGTTGGTCAATTTGAGCATTGTAAGGCATGTTTTTGAGCACTTTGAGCAATTAATAATAATGATCCATTGGAAGCTGGACCAGGAGATGTATCCCAAGAGAGGGGTGAACTCCTTTATCAATTGTTGTGTTTATGTGCTTATGTTCATTGATTATGCTGCTATTTATTTGTATCTTGATTGAGTAATCCTTTAATTAATGTGTTGCAAAGTTGATCCATTTTCTTTTAACACATAAAATTTACTTGCAAATAATTTCAAGATTTCAAGTCTTCTTCATTTTTAGATCAATTATAGTGACTAAAAATTACTCTCATTATGTGCCATGTATTTGCAGAACTCACAAAATAGAGTATGGTGAGTTTTCTAGTATTTCTCTAGTGTTGGGAAGTGGAGTGGGATATGTCCCCACTATCTGTAAATATCACATCACTCAGTGTGAGGCCCTTTAGAAAATGGATTCAGTGCACCCATCGCCAGATAATTTCCCAACATAGGAAATTCATCCCTACATTGACTTTATGACTGGCACGTGTTACACCACATGTGCTCGTGCACCACCTTCAACTTTTCCATATCTTGCAACTACATTGTGAGATTTACAAGTTTGGATTACACTTGCGCCAATGATATTTATGTCTCCCCAACTCCTGGTGTATCTTCCATGTGCATTGCAATCTCCGACACCTCTTCCTAAGTAGTCACCTTCTATTGGGTGAGTGGAACTCAGATATGGGGAAGTAGTCATGCAATGAACCACTCCTTGTTTTGAACATATTGGATATGGAATGTCATCCTATCTAACAATATTTTGAATCACTAGTCGTAATCCCACATGGTCTCTCTTGGTTGCTTCTTAATCTCATTGATTTAAGTAATGCATTGCGATTCTGACTTAGGTTTTTGAAACTCCTTAAGCATATCTCTCTTAATTTCTATCAGGGACCTCGTTTGTCCCACTAGTGAAGTTTCCTTGTACTTCATGTACTAAATTAGGGATATATGTATGAAAGTGGTCTCTAGTTACACAATATTTGATGCTTCATCTGTGATCCTCTTCATAGACCATATAGCTTCACGCATGAACCAATGCTACTCTACATCTTCCTTACCCATCCCGTCGAATACAGGTAACCTCAATGTGTTATCTTGATTCTCCATTCTCAATCTAGGACTATGTCCTATTGAATTACTACTCATTGTTGGGGATCTAGGTACTAATAATCTATCGTGTGAAGCATTGTTTTCTTTGTCTTCTTCTTCACTCTTATCCTCTCTTCTTTTTTCTTGTACTCCTCTATCTTCTTCTACTCTTATCACCACATTGTTTATTGTTCTTTCTTATTTAATACAAATGCGCAAGGGGGGTGGTTCAAAGAGGGATAACCTCCATCTTCTCCCATCATTTCATGTGAGGGAACCTAGAGAGTTTCCTACCTGTGGCTACGAAATACCATCCACTATCACTAACTCCTCTTCCCCTCCTCATAGGGGACCTTCACCATCCTTGTTAGAGTTTAAGCTATTATTAGGTTTCTTTTCAATTCACTAGATAACCATAGCATAGATAGGATCACTGAGAAATACACAATCACATGAGACATATCATTTATCCCGGGAAACCCTCATGGGGGAGAAAACCCAGCAAAAAATTCCTTAATATAGATAGCCAATACAATGCCAAGAGAATAAAACAAACACTACAGAAATTCATCTCCAATTAATGTGCCTCTCTCTCTCTTCCTTCTTCTCCAACTGCAGCTCCAAACTTGAGCTCTGATGATCAAGTGAGTGAGTGAAAAAATGAGGCACTAGCCTCCTTTATTTATACAATCTGGCAGGTGCTGAAAGGACGTGTTTTTTCACTGGCAGGGCCGACTTCTCCTTCTAGGTGGTTATAACCACTTTAATTAATTTTGGGGGCTGACTTCTCATTATGAATATTACAATTAGGGTTTAACCAATCCACAAAAGTGGATTTGGTCATTTACAATGCCCGGCGTGATCAATCCACAAAAGGGGATTGATCTAATGAATAATACATCAATAATAAAATAGAATACTCTTTGCAGTTACAATATTTCAACACTCCCCCTTAACAAGAAGGGTATTCTACAACAACATCAACCGAGAGAGAGGGAAACATCATCAACAACATCTTGGAACAATGACTGGCATATCTATAAATCATCAGAAGTTTTTCTCATCATCATCGTTCACAACATGGAGCTAGAGTAGCATCATCATCCTCATTAGCATGAGGATAAGGTAACATCATCATTATCTTTAGAGTGAGGCTAAAGTAACATTATCATCTTCTTTAGCATGAGGCTAAAGTAATATCATCAGTGTCTTTAGAATGAGGCTAAAGTAACATCATCATCTTCAGCAAGAAGCTGAAGTGGCATCATCATCATCATCTTCAACAAGAAGCTGAAGTGAAATTATCATCATCATCTGCATCAACATGGATTAGTATAACACTAATACATCATCATCATCAATAACAACAAGTCTGATACAACATCAACAACAACAATATCACAACACAAAGGATGGAGCATCATCAACATCAGCACTAGGCTGAGAGTCTTCAACATGAAGCTTGCATCACAACACGAAGTTGGCTACACAATATAATCAACACAAAGCTGGCATCATAGCATAAGGCTGGTAACACATCAACACAACATGAGGATGGCAACACATCATCACAGCATGAGGTTGGCATCACAACACGAAGCTGGTAACATCATCCAAGCACGAGGTTGGCACATCATCACAACACGAGGTTGGTACATTATCAGCACAAGGCTAGCATCACAACACTAGGATGACACATCATCACAGCATGAGGTTGGTACATCATCATCACAAGTTTGGCATCACAGCACTAGGCTGGCACACCATCATCACGAGGATGGAATCACAACACTAGGCTGACACTTCACAGCATGAGGTTGGCACATCATCAACACGAAATTGGAATCATAGCACAAGGCTGGCAACTGAAAAATATCAACACGAAGCTGAAAATCTTCAGCACTAGGCTGGCATCACAGCAACACTACTCCCCCTTTCGAGGGAGGTCCTTTAGAACTACACCAAGCTTATCCCAAAAGTGCTCAAACTTTACACAAGATAGAGGCTTGGTGAACACATCAACAACCTGCTCATTCGTGCTAAAATACTGGAGCTTTATGGCTCCTCTCTGCAACATATCATGAATGAAGTGATACCAGATCTCTATGTGCTACGACTCATTATAGAACACATCATCTCCATACAACTCTGATTATCACATAGGATCACGATGGCTTCCATCTCCAAATCAAATAGATCTTTCAACAACATTCGAAGCCATATAGATTCACAACTAGAGGAACATCCAACAATGTATTCTTCTTCTGTCATGCTTGGATCAATGTTGAGTTGCTCCCTATTCTTCCATGAAGTCATGGCTGACCTTAGACTGAAACAACATCCTAAAGTTCTCTTTCTATCAGAAACACTTCCAACTCAATATGAATCAGTGTAACCACTCAGTCTGAAGTCATGATCTCTAGTATAATAGAGACCAAAATCTAATGTACCCTTAAGGTATCTCATCATATGTTTTGCAACAACAATGTGAACACATCTGGTTTCTACCAGATACTGACTCAAGGAAAAACATATATCTAGCCTGGTGTTCGTCAGATACATCACTGAACCAATAATGTGTCTGTACAGAGTAACATCAACCAATTTTAACGAGGTATCTACCAGGAGCTTCAACTTGATTTCCATGGGTGTGTACATGGATTTACATTTCAACATGTCAAACCGCTTCATTTTAACTGCATACTTCCCTTGGTTAAGGAAGATCTTCTCTGTGCTCTGCCAAACTTCAATACCTAAGAGATAATGCATTTAGGTCTTCCATCAAAATCTGTAGCGAGCTTCTTCTGCAATCTTTGATGAGATTTTCTTCATCTTGTCAAGAATTCATAATCTACATATAGTAGTAACATCACTGGTTCATCATTCATAACTTTAAGATAAAGGTTAGGATCAAATTTACTCTTGGTAAAGCCCAAGCTCATCAGGAAACTGTCAATTTTTCCATACCAATCTCTAGGAGCTTTCTTCAACACGTACAGATCTTCCTTCAACCTACATACATGATTATTTCTATCTTCAATCTTCAAATCAAATTTTCTCATTACATTGTACCAATCTGGTACACTTGCTCAGCTGCAACTCAATCTGCACAATCATGTGCTAGTTCTATGTGCTCTCTACAAAGCACTATCTGTCTCACTACCTGAGAGTATGTCCTCTCCTCTTTCTTCAACTATTCCTTCTGGAACTGGGACTCTGCACCTGTAGCTGAGAATGATTGCTTCATTCTCACTGTGGATGCTGAAATCTGTGAGTAACTCCTCTTATTCTATCATGACAACAGCGTCATCTGAAACTGAGAGTGGCTCAATAACTGATACTGAAGGTATCTCTTCTTATTTCATGGAGGTAACTCTATATTTCATTGCAAGTCATGTCTCCATGAACCAACTAATGTAATGAACCAACTGCCACTCAATTTTAAATATGGGGATTGCTCCCCCTGCATCTCATACTATATATGAATCATGGTTGTTTTGGTTGTGTTTATAAATATTGGAACTATTTATTCAATTACTAGAGTAAGTGTCTCATCATAGTCTTCTCCCTCTTTTTGGGAGAATCCTTTAGACACACATCAGGCTTTGTACATCTACAACATGCTTGATCTGTATAGATCAATCTTGGAAGTCAATAATGACTTCTCTTCTAGTCTCACAGAAGAATCCATATCCTAGTATTTCTTATTGGCTTCCTTCTTTGTCACTTAAACAAGGGAATCTTCCAGGAGATTTCATATCTCCTAGAAGTCTCTGAAGTTATGATCTAGTATTCTCATGGCATCTGTCTCCCAATCCTAGAAGTTGTCTCTTCGTCTGATCCTTTCTAAGATCAGTCTTACTCTCTATTTCTTTTGAGTCTACAAGGACGTCATCATCTCTTATAGGGTATACTTGATGTTGAATACCAATTCTAAATATGAAAGATTGAGTCATGATTCAAATGAGTTATTCTTCCCTTCAAGGTGGCTTCATTAACCTTTGAACAATTCGGTTGTGAGTTCTTCTTCTAATGTTCAGTCATCTTTGGATCCTTCTGCTCCTTACAATCAATCTTCGTATGAGATACTCTGAATCTCAAAAGATAGCTTCTTATTCATATTCTTTGGTACATGAATGTATATGGTCATGTACATAATATGCTTCATGTCTCATCTAATATGTTGCCTTCTGCAACTTTTACTAAAGCTTCCTCAAGTTTATCACCTGTGACCTTAAACAAGGTCAACCAAACAACAAGAAGGAATAATACTTCTTTTGATAATAGTAGATAAAACAAAAACACGAATAATCATCATAGTAGCTCCTTTAGAGCTATCACTTCTGACCAGTCTGAAGAAAAGATCAAAAGTAAGAAATACAATACGAAATGAGGTCAACACTCTTCTAGTGTTGTGATCAAACATTCCTCCATGGTCACCTGGGATCAACAGAAGAAGTTTCTCCTAGAGGAGATGTTAGTTGTATCTGTTACATTAAGCATTTATCTCAATATTCCCACATGCTACCAAGTATAATACTTGTCAAAGACTGCTATCTCAACTATAGTGTTTACTTGTAAAGGGGTAGTCATCAACTTGTCATGTGCAACTTTGAATCTTATCAACTTAATTAATCAAACCTGGAACGTGGAGCCTCGTCCTCAAGAATGAGTGTGTTGCTTTTCTTCTAGGTCTCCTTCACTCAAGATGACGATTTGTTTCTTCAACTTGTCTTCTGTACTAAGACAATATGTTATCTTGAAAGAAGGTTGGTTTAGAGGATAAACTCTATGATCTCAAATTTAATCTATCTAATACTTTGACTTTAATTTTTGACTAAAGGTTAGTATGATGGTCATAGCTTCAACATGCAACACTAATCAAATAATGTCATATCAAATAGATGTATATCAGAATAATCAAACCTGGGTTGTATTATTCCTCTGAATCTATTGGATCTTGAGATCCTTTTGGATCTATGGAAAGAGATCCCTTCTCCTGTAAATACCTTTTAAATCTTAACATATGTGAGTACATACCTCTATTAGCATTTGCAGGTAGTGGCACCATTTGGTAGCAACGACAATAATTATCAAATCTTAAAAACTTCAAGGGTGACCGCAACCAGTACTACGGATGATAATTCAACTAATAATGCAATTGTAATTGATATTGCAACTGATTCTGAGACTACAATCACAACTGCAACTTAGGGTTTTATGAGGAAACCCTAATTTTTCAAACTTCAAATTTTGAAATTCTGATCCAGGGGATAGATGTGCTAAGCTGAGGCGAGTAAGCTGGTGCAATCAGATTTCTGAAAATCCAAATTTTACCCCCTCAAACTTGACCAACGGATTTCTGGACTGGTGCTTCTGGTTTTCTAGTACTTCTGGTTTTCTGGTACTCCTGGTTTTCTAGTACCGGTGAAAACTAGGGTTTCACTTTTCGGGAGATCTACCCACTGAAAAGGTGTGCTAAAGGTGCCAAAGAATTCCTTGGGTTAGGGCTCACTTTTCTATATGGTTTTGAGGCTGAAAATCTTCTTCAATAAAAATACCTAATTTTCATGTACGACAACAGTGACGTTTTTCTTCTTCTTGTGAAAGATGCTCTCTTCAGCTTAGCTCTGATACCATGTTAGAGTTTAAGCTATTATTAGGTTTCTTTTCAATTCAATATATAACCATAGCATAGATAAGATCACTGAGAAATACACAATCACAAGAGACACATCATTTATATTGGGAAACCCTCATGGGGGAGAAAATCCAGCAAAAACTTCCTTAATATAGATAGCCAATACAATTCCAAGAGAATAAACCAAACACTACAAAAAGTCCTCTCCAAGTAATGTGCCTCTCTCTCTCTCTCTCTTCCTTCTTCTCCAACTGTAGCTCCAAACTTGTGCTCTGATGATCAAGTGAGTGAGTGAACAAATGAGGTGCTAGCCTCCTTTATTTATACAATCTAGCAGGTGTTGAAAGGACGTGTCTTTTCACTGGTAGGGCCGACTTCTCCTTCTAGGTGGTTATAACCACTTTAATTAATTATGGGGGCTGAATTCTCATTGTGCATATTAAAATTAGGGTTTTACCAATCCACAAAAGAGGATTTGGTAATTTACAATGATTGGCATGATCAATCCACAAAAGGGGATTGATCTAATGAATAATACATCAATAATAAAATAGAATACTCTTTGCAGTTACAATATTTCAACAATCCTCTCCCACTTTAGTACCTCTATTGTGTGCCTCATCTTCCTCTGAGGTTGCAGCATCTATCAAAAACCAAGGGGATCAGGCTTCATCTTCTCTGACCCTGCTACCACTACTTTCAGTGTCTTCATTGGATACCATACTCCTAAAGTCATGCCTCTTCGATGACCTAACTTCGTCTGAAGTTTTCTCTAGCATGACACTCTCTCTCTCATTTCCTCCTGATGTAGTCTCCTTTCTCTTCATTTTGGGTTTTACCCCTCAAATATCACCTCTAGATACCTTCTTTCCACTCCTTTGTTCTACTTTCCTCTTTAGCTCAATTCTTTTGGCATATATTTTGGGTCTTTCTCTCCTCTACTCTTCTGGTTCCATTCTTTCCCTCACCTCACCTCAACATCTTTTGGATCCTCTTAGTGGATCCATATCCTCTCTCTCTTTCTCCCCCTTCTTTTCACCCCCCCAAATGCTAGGGGGTCTACTCATCCATCCTATATGGATCCATGGACATAAATCCCTTCTCAAAGAACATACTCTTGATCCACAACATGATTTATTCTAGCAGTATTTTAGAGGACCTTCAAAAAACTTCCTTTCATTCTCACTAAAGGAATCATTATATTCTAAAGAAAACTCAACAATGTATCCTTCCTTCACTCAGGAAAACCATAATCCAATTGATCGATTCCACTTGTTATCCAATTCATTCATCCTATTAAGTGTATTTTAGTCCCATACCAGTGGTTCTTAGGGTCTCAAAGGAATGTTAGTAGAGGTTTTCCTCTTCAACCAATCATATAGAAAACATGGAAACTCGACAAATAAAACCTCATGCAACTTAGTGTAGATATACCTATCCTTATAACGTTCCACTTTGTTTATCAAACCATGAGTTTCTAATCAGGAGACCTCATCTTCCTTCATGGTTAACTAGTCTTATATTTCCCCCTGAGGTGGATTCCACTTCATTCTCTCCCTTCATCATGAAATAGAAAACCTTCAGGTCCCGACAACGAAATTATTTTTTGGCTCGCTCATACACATCCTTCCTAACAATGGGGTTTTTATAACCTAGGGTTCATCCAGAGTTGACCAAAAAAACCTCAAGGAATCAACATATCAATATTCAATCAAGGACTGAAGAAGGTATCACCCAAGATTCCATGAGAATCAAAAAGACCATATGGTCTTGTGTTGGAGATAAAGGGATACAACATTCAAGGAATCCACTCAGGATAGAATTCATACATTTCATCACATTTCATTAACATAATAACAACATACACCATTAACACATTCACCCATTAAACTCAGATTAAGCACAACCATAGACAAAGAGAATTACATCTTTATATTATCTCCATTAAATGGTGGAATGCATATAACAACAAACTCATACTGCAACAAGAATAGCACCTTGTGCTTTGATACATTCCACAATTCATGCACTTCAATGCTCCATGTGCTCTCTGATTAGATTATGCACATACTACTAGATTGACTGCATTACAGACTCTCAACAGGACTGCTCCAGCCACATACAAAACTATTACACATACTCACAATAGGATTGATGCAAAACTCGAACTGACTTCTCTTCTCTGTTACAAACTTCCGAAAATCTCCTCTTCTATCTGTCTTCGCTGCTCCTTTTTCTTCTCTTCACTACTCTGGTGCTCTATCTCTTTCGCCTCTGCTCCACTTTCTCTAGTGATCGCGAGTTCCGCATGCATCCCACATAACCACTTTGGAACGTGAAAATCCTAATGAACTTGTCAGCTCATCCATTATCTTCCCCACGATCTCTCGTGTTTTCTGGGTTCATCAATCAGGAATATTCCTGAATATATTCTTGTGATTTATCATGCATGCAATATCTTTCTTATCTTTAAGGTGCATTGTATAACTTTGATTGCCATGCACGCCTTATTCCATCCATCATGCAACTATTGATGTGCATGCAAAATTGAAGTGTGTGCTTGACTGATCTGTGCACGCACACAAACTTACCCAAAACTTTGGGTCTCAACAAGAGTTTTGTACTATATGAATCTCTAGGATTTTGGAGCCAAGAATGACACCTTGAACCACCACAAATTACCTCTCCAGGGCATCCTTTACCTCTAACTAGGTATATATGTACCATTATCATTTTTTATCACTAGGTATGGGTCTTAGGTCCCTAAACATGGTCAAGGGAGGAAACATGAACCTTAGGCCCTAAAGTAATCTTTTGGTCATCCAAGGCTAAGAAGAATATCTAAAACAATCACGCATGGCCTCTTGAGGTTATTTTGACCTATGGTTTGGGATGTCGATGCCACTAGATAGTTTTGAGCAGTAGGTAAGTGTCTTAGGGCCCTACAAATAATATAGGGAAGAAGGCCATGCCTTGGTTCCTAAATCATCTTTGAGGCATCCAGAGCCATGAACAATGCCTCAAAGCAACACACATGCCTCTAGAGGCTATCCTTGGCCTCTGAAAAAGGATGTTAATTTCCTCACAATGTTTTGAACATTAGGTATGGGTCTCAAGACCTTGACATGGTCAAGGTAGAGGACCCAAACCTTAGCCAAACTACAAATATTATAGGCGTCCAAGACCAAACACGACGCCTCAAACCACCACACCCAACCTATCGAGGTTTTAGGAAACTTCTATGGCTCAAGGGTCATGAATGACACTTCAAACTGTCATAGATAACCTCTCAAGGGGATACTTGGCCTTCAAGTGGGGATATGGGCATCATCATGATATTTTGAACACTGGGTATGGGTCTTGAGTCCTTGGACATGATCGAGAGAGGAAACCCAGACCTTAGATCCTAAAGGAAGATTCTACGGAAACTTGAATTCATTTGAATACTAAAATGGAAAGTTGTAGTTAAATCTTAATTGAGAAATGTTAGTAACATTTAATATATGAATAAGGAAAACTTTGACAACTATAACTACTGATAAATAAATTGAGTCTAAGTAAACGAATTATGATATTAATTGGCAACTTGAATTTGTGTATACTAAAATGGGGGGCTACTAGTGAATCTTAATAAACAAATATTAATAGTAAAGATATGAATATATGAAACTTGAAAACTCTAACTATAAAAAGACAATTAACAACTTGTGTCTTTGTAAACAACCCAATATTAGTGATTCAATTAACTATTATTTCTAATTTCTAATCATAAGATTACGTGCGGAAACACATATAGCATAGGAAAAATTTATACGTAACATGTGATTTTATGGAAAGAAACCCAAAATAGATCTAAAAGACAACATGTGATTTTATGGAAAGAAACCCAAAATAGATCTAGAAAACAATAAGCAAGTATAGATAAAAGACTCTCTAAAAAGAAATAAAACTTCAACTAAAAATGACATAATCACTAAGAAAATAAAGTGAAGGTGGCAGTGTTTAGTTCCTTTGCAAGTTTAAATATATTATAGAACTGGAAATTAAAAACATCAAGGTATATAATCCATAATAAAAAATATAATATATATATATATATATATATATATATATATATATATATATATATATATATATATATATATATATATA
>ML776805.1:447341-458422 GCA_009831015.1 Picea engelmannii
AGAAATTAGGATACATGTGGTAGTGTTGTATTTTATTTACAATGGAATATATATATATATATATATATATATATATATATATATCATTTTTTTTTTTAAATAATGACAAAAAGAGAAATTAGGATGCATGTGGTAGTGTTGTATTTTATTTACCATGGAATACATTGCTTCATTATTCTATAAGACCAACCTTGTTATTTCAATAAATTTGGATATATTCAAACCTCAATAGTTACAAATGTGGATGGCCAACCAAGTCATAATGTGGTGTTTTTGACATATATCCACATTACAAACCATAGGTTCAAAAACTCAAATAGATATTTGTAAAAATAAAAATATGAATTTTAAAATGTGATACAAATCTTCTATATAGGGATAAACAATTCAAATTCATGAATCAAACATACTAATGAAGAAATAGAAATTAGCTAACAAAACTTGGCATTTACAAGAAAGCATTTCGGGAAATTAAATTGATTCATTGAACCAAAAAGGATAGATGTAATCATCTTAGAAATATATCCAGAGAATATTTTGTGTGCTAGCTACCTATTTCATAACTTGAACTAGAATTTTGTTATGCTATGGTATGACACCAGCTAAAAATACACTTCCTTGATCAACACCATCAACATTCAAGTAAGCCAGTACTTTTGAGCCCATGTTTCCAAAATTTTGTTCTACCCACTCTATGGAATCTATATGTGCATTGAAACATTGCATAATGGTTAGAAAACCTTCATTATATGAATAATTTGAAGTCAAAATTGAAGTTATAATTGAGGCTAAAAAATCATCATTCCATATTCTTCTATATCCCAATTGCATAGGATAATTCTTCTTCTAGGTCACCCTCCCTAGCAAATTAAAACACTAAAATTCCTAACAAATTACTCATATATAAATCACCCACATGAATGAAGTTTAAACCCACAATTGTGTTTCTACTTCAATCAAAAAATCATTATGTCCCTTACTTCTAGAAGAACAATTGTACCATTTTTTGGATCTATGGCTCCATAAGTATAGGCATCTATATGGTTCACAAGAATAAAAAACCCGGTGATTCATCACAATAGATGTAAATGTAAGTCACAACTTCTGAAGGAACATGTTTAAATGTGAAAAATGGAAGCTGCAAATTAGTTCCCTTGACTCTTAAACCAACGTGCATCTATGAATTGTACTAATTTAATTGATGTGATCTTCCCTAGATTAACAATGGCTTCCAAAAAACCTTTCTTAGACAAGTAATACAAGACCAAGGTGAATAGTGCTTGGAAAAATGTAGCACGAAGTGCCCTCAATGCTTGCACACCTATGTCACAATTAATGTGTGCTCAATTTGGGACACAATGAATCTAATGATAGAAATAATCAACACTAAAAACCCCTCAACCGTCTCAAGTCTCAACCATAATGACCACTATTATAGTATTGAAATCTCAAGCGAAAATGGTGCCAAAAAAAAATAGCACCAAGCCCTCAATGCAGTCAACAAACTACAAATTAGTTCCCCAAGCTCCTAAACCAACAAGCATCAATGCATTGTACTCTCACTCATTAGTCCCCTATGCTCATCCTGCCACCAACCAATGCTTTATACCAGGACAATGTAGGAGGCCTATGTCAACTCGTCCCCACCCCTTTCACTCAAAATCTTAAAGCCCACGTCACCTACCAAAGCCAATAGGATTTGAGATATATGATTTAAAAAATAAAAAATGAAAATAAATCCACTTATTTCCCACTCTAAACTACAGTGGGAAAAACAAATTTAACCCAAATATGGATAGATAATACAAGTTCTCATCATTATGTGTTTGACAAGGACATAATAATGGGAATAATTTGTTTTCTGCAACATCTTCTAGAACTCTCCTTAACCAAATAGTTGAACAATTTGCTAGAATCGGGTACTCATGAATATTGAAGGTGCAATCCCTTCTCACTTCGGCGAGCGATAGGAAGAGAAAGGCAGTGTTCACATTTAAACTAGTATGAATGTTCTTTAAAGTTATTTGTATTTGTATTTTTTGTCAGTTTGTTAGGTAGGCTACTAGCAGAAATACTTGGAACTCTCCTTTGCAAGGACACCTTTTGTCTTTAGATGTCAACTTAGAAATATGTCTAGTTTAGTGGAAGTTCAACGAACATGGGGATTGTAAATGCTACTAGCTTCAACACAAGAAAAATTCTATATAATATAAATTTCTATTCTGGTTTAAAAAAAAATAGTGACCATTTAATATAATGTAGCAGTCTCTTTGTTTCTCTCTAATACTCCTCCATCAACGTAGCTATAAATTGGATAAGTATTCCAATAGCATGAGATAGGTTAGGTCTAAAAGTAATTAAATAATTTGAACTTCCAATAAGTTTCCTCAATAAAATTTTATTAGCTTCACATGTTCCATCACCAATACCAAGCAAGTTTGCAAGATCTGCTCTAATGGAGTAGATATAATGTTACAACTACTCATCTCAAACTTTCTAAGTAGTGCTTTGTATATGTTATAGTGATCATTGTAGCACATTCACCTCTGCCTATTTCAATTCCCAAACAATAATGTGAATCACCTAGATATATACGATTAACATATAAAGACATAAGAACAATGCTACACGATTCATTCTTATTTACATATAGATTGGGATCATTGCTACTTTTAGTCAAACTTTTGATTTTGAAGAATTCATATATCTTTCCATATCACACACTTGGCACTTGCATCAACCCATTTGGAATTGTTCTTTGTCTTATTATCCAACTGTCTTTAGAATATTGATAAACTCATTCAATATAAATTTCCCCACAGTCTCATAAAAGTATTTTAATATTCTTGGCATTTGGTTTTTCAACCACAATTTTAAATTCCTTTAAAATTTCAAACACAACACTCTTGGATTTTAAGTGTATCTTGTTATATCATCAATAAATATCATAAAGTGGGAAGTGCATGAGTTGGTGCATATACCTCAAATGCCATAATTGTTCAATTAAAATACCTTTTTGATGACTTTTGTTGAAAGTGTGAAGCTTGTACAATATTAAATAACCTATGGAATTTACAAACTCACTTACAAACCCTAATCTAAAGAAAATACACGATGTTCTCTAAATACAAGCCAACACTAAATATAAGTGTTCTCTATACAACATTGTTCATAGAATATCAGCTAAATAAGATGTAAACCTTGAAATATTAGCAAAAAAACATGGTTATCTTAGTTATGTCATATTTGGAAACCAATTCTAGAACATAAGAACTTATCTTTTTGTTGGATAGTTGGTTAGCATTGATGTTGTTGATAGTTAGTTTTCATTGGTGTCAACATATGTGGTTGTCATTGATGTCAACAGATGTGATGGGTGTATTTGGAGAAGTCTCCAAAGTGGTCCCCTTATGGCGTAGCTCTAAGCATATCCCTCACGGGAAGATGCTTTGAAGAAGTCTACAAGAAGCCCTAGAGGTGTGGTCATGAAGCCTAAAGTTGTTTGAGGAATAAGGACATGAAGGAAAATGTAAATTCGTGTAACACCCTCATATAGGGATATTCCCCATCGTTCCATTTCCAACTATAGGTGGTACGTCACGTGGTTCCTCACGGTTGAGGAGATACGCCCTCTTGAAGATGGAAATCCTGAAGTATGGTTAAGAAGATCTAAACAATTGTAACAAGAAGCGACAAGTCAGCCCCAAATTTGTTAAAAGAATAAAATTTGTTGCAAACAATAAGTTACAAGTCATCCCCATTGCAATAAATATTAAAATAAATATGAAGGATGGTGTTGGTAAAGTCAACGTCAATGGAATAATCATTAAAAATTAAATTGACTTTTATTTGGGTCAAGTCGGCCCTAAAAAGAGGGTGTCATATCTAGTATAAATAAGGCACCTAGGAGTTCATTTGTTACATTAATTCAAATGATTTTTATATGAGATAACCAAGGAGATATGAGGCGAATTTTAGAGGGAATATGAAGTGAATAAGGGTGAAATTCCAAGAGAGGATAAAGTCTTGTGATGATGTGTTCTAAGGTATGTTATTTAAAGGTCATATTACCATTTTCTCTATAATGTTTTTTCTAGAATAATTCAGATAGAGAAAATTGGAGGTTGTTGAGAAGACATATCAAGGTCCCTGTGGTAAACATTTCATCTTCTGGTTCTTTGTACTTTTGGATCATACACTCTGTGGAAGATAAGGTTTTTTACTAGTCCCGAAACTAGTCTCAAACATGTGTTCCAGGTAAAATAGTCATAACTTCTTAATAGAGGATACAAATTCTGTGAGGCTAATTTCAGTGAAAAGATAAAAGTTTGTAGTATATTGTATGTGAGTTTCATAATTAGATATCAAATATTGAGTGTGTGGCATGATGTACAAGTTTTCTCTCCATAATAGGATAAAATTCAGCAAGGTCTGTCATTTTCTCTATAAATTTTGTTTTCAGAAGTTTCAGACCCTCAAATTTTTAAGAGATGGAAGAAAGATCTCATAGTATCTGTGGTTAAAATTTCATACCTTCATTCATTACAGGTACAAAGCTATTCTTGTTTAAATTTAGGGTTTGTGACTAATCCAAAACTAGTCTGGCGAGACTAAGGTAAAGTGTGATGAAGATGCTATTCTCTTGTTGTTGAAGTTGAGGAAGAGCTACATGTCTATAATTTTGTGTATCAGGTTTGCTATAGGAGCAAAGCTAATTTTTACATGTGTTATTGATGGCTATGTTCATATCACATGCTTGGGGCACATCATATGGTACTTAGTTGAGGCACATCATTGATTATATCTTATGGTACATGGTGTATGGCATGATTGAGACATATCATGAGTGATATGGTATATGTTTGATGCATATCTTGGTGATGTTATGGTACATGCTTGGTGATGATAATACATGTTGAGACACATCTTGGTGATGTTATGGTTCATGGTTTGATACTTATTTTGGCACATGATTGAGGCACATATCTTGATGATGACATGGTACATTGTTAGAGGCAGTTCTTGGTGATCTTGGTATGTGATATGGTACAAGTTTGGGTACATGGTTGATATACATGGTATGGTGATGGTTTTGGTATCCATGTGAGTGGATCTTGTTATAGTTGGTTGATGATGGTATATCAGTGACAAAGACAATGACATGTTGGATGATTGGTTGATCATCAGTTACAGGTTGATGTGACAGTGACAGTGACATGTCGGTTGATGTATCAGTGATAGTGGTGGTTATAGGTTGATCAGTGGTAGTGACAGTGAGTCTACACTTTTATTTTAGGGCAGCAGGACAAGGAAAGGAAAGGGGTTTGTAGCCTCCTTTAGTTTGGTGTTGGATAACTTAGGGAGTTGGTGCTTCCTTCATGTTGGTGCATGTAAACTAGGGGGTCGTAGCCTCCTTTCGGGTGGTGCCAGAAAATTTAGGGAGTTGTAGCTTCATTCAGGTTGGTGCCTGTAAATTAGGGAATTGGTGGCTCCTTCCAGTTGGTGCTGGAGAATTTGGAAGTTGGAGCTTCATATGAATGTATTCTTGATATATATAAGAAATTATTTTTTAGTTTTCTCCCATTTGGGTTTCCACGTAAATTCTGGTGTACAGTGTATTTGATGTGATATTGTTGAATTGCACTGCTTATGGTTATATGCACATGATATATTGAATGCAATCATAAATGATATACTATTGATAAAGTTGAAGATTATATATTGTGATTGAAAGTGATAAAAAGTGCTCATATTGATTCACCGCCCCCCTCTCAGTATTCCAACACTTTTCATGGTATTTAACTATGAAAAGTTTTCTTGTAGATAAAGGTTATCCTATCTAGGTGTGAAAAACCCACATCTTCCTCAACGTGGATGAGAAGAGATTATCATACATATTTTAAGATTATGTTCGGTAGATAAGTTTGTGTGGCCATGAGATAAGTCTTTGTGTTAGTAATACCTACCTACCTCTATATATTAGAGAACTACCCTATTAGGAAATCAACTACCATGGGCCATTGAGTTCCAACTTACTTGGATGCTTGTCAGATTAAAAGTTATTTATGGGATATGGAAGAAATGCAATGATGTTTCTTTTAATTCAACACTCACATCTCAAAGCTTTTCCTAGAACAACATTGCACAAACTCATGTCATCTAGTCTTTGCAAATCATGGTGCAAGTGTGGAAATCAGGGATGGAAGTAAACCATCTCTAGACTCATGGGATGGACCCCCCTATACCATGAGCAAGGGGCCTGATAGTACCTCATGTCCAATTTCAACAAGTTCTCATAGAGGTGCCAGTTGGCCTCACCATCAACTCGGAAAGAAGATGAGGGAGAGACATGAGCACATGAGGCAACATAATCCAACTCCACTCAAGGAATGACAAATAATTCTTAACCCTAGCCCTAATTATTTCTAGAGAGACTAAGTACCTAAAGCCTTTGAATTATGGATGAGATTCTATGCAAACATTCAATGTCAATCCCTCAATTACTTGTTGGGGACATGCCCCAATTGATCATGACAAGCCTCCCTTGGCATTGGCATGATTACTTAGAGTTATCAATGTTTCAAATATTTTTCATTGATTTTTGTTGTTATTGTTTTATGGAATTTGGACTTTCCACTAATGACACCATGATTATGGGGTTTTGGATTAAGTTAACGCACAGTTTTTTCATTCTAGTTTTAATTTTTTTGTATACCTATGTACGGTGCTTTCAGAGCCTACTTGTTTATATTAAATCCATGTATATATTGTTAAAATGTTAAAAAAATCATGATCTATAATAATTAAAACTTAAATAGATTTGTCTGGAGTCAGGTAACATACATAACATTCTTACACATCAACATAACCTTACCATAACCTTAGATCTCCTAATATGTGTGATCTCATAGGTAGACTTTTTTACCATCATTGGATTATTTTCATAAAACGTTTCAAAACTATGAATATTGCAAGTCATATGTGAATATGCACGAGAGTAAATAAAGTAAATCTTTGAGGGTTTTGTTTTGATACCGAATAAATAAAATTTAAAAGAAGCAAGGATTAAATTATTCCAAGTCTTCTTTAACACTTTCTTCATGAACAAAATTATTTTGTTTGTTTCTATTTGGACAAGTATTTAATTTGTCCCTTCGTTAGAGCGATCTGGACAGGTCTCAAATCAGCGCTGAAGATCACCTTTCCTTGGTCGGGTTCCAGTATTCAAGACTGTATGCGTATTTGGTTCAAGGAAAACAACACACATCATTTGACCCTTATCCATCTCTGCTGGCGTGTTTGGAAAGCGAGAAATGAAGAACTTTTTCAAGAGAAGACTCCTTCTCCTTCTAGTATCACAAAACTTATCCTTGCAGAAGCAACAAGCCACAGACCGATGATAAAGACTTCGCCTACCAGTCGACCTGCCTTGATTATCCCTACTGATAGAACAGTAGCCTGGTTTGATGGTGCCTCTCAAAAAGGAGGTACACTTTGCGGAGCAGGGGGGAAAATTGTCTTAAGATCTCATTCCAGTATTCGTTGGACTCTGAACTGCGACACTGGATCTAATACAAAGGCAGAGCTTGTTGGTGCTTGGGCTTCTCTAGTCTTGGCAAGCAGATACACCGAAGACTTGATTCTTCTTGGAGACTCTAAACTGGTCATTGATTGGTTAAATGGTCTCGCTGACTTCCAAGTAGCAGTTCTTGCAAGCTGGAAAGAGAGAACCAAAGAAGCTGTCTTGTTGTACAAAAATCTTGCTTTCAAACACATCTTTCGAGAAGAAAACAACGAGGCGGATATCTTATCGAAAAACTCTTTGCTTCTTCCCTCGGGCCATATATCTTTTGTTGTTTGGGAGGATGGCAATGAAGGTCCTTCAAATAAGATTAAGTTTTGATTTATCTTGGTCATCTTGGGTCTGAAACTCTTTGATCGGATGCGACAGTCATGTATCGGAGATGTTAATCTTGATCTGAAGCGTCTTTGATAAGATTTGGTGCTGCAAGTCTTGACTGTCATGTTCAGTTTTCAGGCTTTTTTGCTTTTCATCTAAAGAGTGTTGCCTGTTGTATGTTTCAGTATATGTAAAATTTTATATCCTTTTGGAATATAAAGAGTATTTTTCTCGTGGAAAAAAAGAAGTATTTAATTTCTTCTTTTTACACTTGTTGATAAAATGCATAGGCTTATCATAGTAAAACAAGCTCGTTTTTAACATTATTATTTTTATTTAATGTCTTATTACTTCTTTGAGCTTACTTGAAGCTAGAGCATCTTACCTTGTCTTTGTCATATAACTTTTCTTTGTAGTTATACTTGTTTTCGTTTACCATCAAAGTTAAATCTAAATACTTATACTAAATCACCAAATTTTTCCATCTCTTTTTTCTTTAAAAAAAAATATAGATGTCAATTCTTCAAACTTCAATGTATTTTTCCTCACTRCAAGATTTGTTATAACAAACTAGCTACTAACTTGACATACCATTCAACAAGGGCTGCATGGCAGCTTAGTCTCTGCCAAGTAGATTTGGAAATGGAGATGATAGTTGACACCTTATAATTAACACTGATAACTATATTGTGAGAAAGATTGGAATTCAACCTAGACTCGCAAGGAATGGAAGAACTCTCCCTTAATTTCCTTTTATATTAATTTTTTGTTAAAACGCATGAAGTTGGTAGAAAATAAATGAATCTGAATGAAATAATAAAAAGCTAGAATAAAGAGAAACGTTTGGATGGAATAGAAAATAATGTGGCTCATTATTAATTTTACAAATTTAAAATATTAAAATAATATTATTATGTTTGTTTATCTATTTTTTAAATATAAATAATAGATAAAAAAAAATCATTAAACTAACTTTTTAATAAATGTAAAAATGTAATCATTATGAAAGTAAAAATAATTTACTTAGATTATAATTATAAATAATTAAAATTGGAAGTTCAAAATTATTGCATCTATTCTAAAATAATATTAATAATGTAACTTTATATATAGGGACTAATAAATATGTTTGTGTAATACAAATTCATTCGACATTAGAAAAAGCACCTTTGAAGACTGATAAATAACTGTAATCCTGGTTTATGCTCATTATCAAAGAACCAGTCACAAACTTCGACAATGCAGGCAATGTACACGCGCCCCAAGTAACATACTTGTGTCATGGTAAACAATACGGTTTCCTTGGCCATGGCCCGAGCCCTGCCTTTCTCTCTGTAATAGCGAGCTCAGAAAAGACAGGATGCCCGGCAAGCTAAGGCCAGGAAAGTGAGAACCAGATCGCACTGCAAAGCGCTTAGGACGAGCTCAAGTACAGTGCCTAAGGCTACTACCTTGTGGCGTGTCAGAGACCTCGCGAATTCTGAATTAAATCCCATTCTGGTCAAACTAAATCCCAGTCTCTCCAGCACATGCAAGAGATAAGACTTTTGTAGTGTAGTACAACAGGCTCTAATAAATACAGGCTTTCCTTGTCAAACTTATACATTGATTTACGTGAAGCCTGCAATAACACATCAAACATATCAGCCAATCAAATTTAAGAAAAATATATTATTTTATTATTTAAAAAAATATATTTTTTGATTTCCTATGTTACACATTTGATATAAAACAAAAATCTAAAGTCAACTATAAACTAATAAAGAGTCAATGAGCAACTCATCGCTATAGTCTCAAGCCTTTGGCAGGGACTAATAAGACTTGTTATTAAAAACAAGCTACTAACTTGACATACCATTCAATATAATAATAAGTAGGTGTTTCTCCTCAATATCAATTAACTTGCCTCTCAATTCTTTCACCCTTGATAAATAATCATTCACATATTCATTCAAAATTCTTATTTGCATTCTCCATCTCAAACAAAAACTTTGATATCTTCCATGTTGTTATTGATTTAATGTAATACCTCATATGAGGAATCATTATGTCCTTTAATAATATTTTCAAAACTCTCTTTCTTTCCCTACTCTTATATATATATATATATATATATATATATATATATATATATATATATATATATATATATATGTGTGTTTTAGAAGTTTATTCTATTAACATGTTATGAAAGAATTTAAAATTTACTTATATTATTTCCCCATCATATTATGGTATATATGAGGGTGAGGGTAGGGATGGCCAGGTGAAGGAATAATAAAGAAAACATATTATACATTTTCTTTATTATTTCCCCTACTCCACGCCCACCCCCACACTCACTCTCATATATACCCTAATGTGTTTTCTGTTTTTCCAATTTTACCTTCTCACCTTATCTAAAGACATGACTATGTTCTATTCATTATCTTCTGTGCATTCAAACCTTTCATAAAATTTGAATCTTACACTTTCAATTATATAAATAGTAGCATCGTTCAAACATTTAATAAGATGTGAATCTTACACTTCCAATTATATAGATAGTACCATCCACTTCATTGTTTTCATTGATATAACTTTATGTAAAATTTAACAAATTAGGAAATATGCTATTAATTAAAAAAACAAAACTTACAAAACATGTCTGTTGGCAATTTCAGATAACAGAAAGCAAATTAGCGTATACTTGTCATTGATGGCAAGAACAATTGTGGTTGCAGTGATGACAATAGCAATGAATAGCAGCGCAACAATTATCGGGAGGAGAAGAGTCAGTGACCGTAGGATCTTATTCAAATTTCCCGAAAGAACAATAGCCGTCAGATCTGCAGAAGCTGCAAGGGAGATAAGCCATCGGAGGTTCGGGGATCGGGACTTAATAACGCAAAAATCACTTGACATTGAAAACCCCGAAATCGCGATATGCGATTTCGCGATTTAATCGCAGCCGTTAAAAACAAGCAGGGATCTGGACCGTTTATTCGTGTGGATGCGTGGCAGCCTGGAAGCTCCATCGGAGAATCAGCGATCGAGATTTTGAAATATCCAAATCACTTAACATTGAAAACCCCGAAATCGCGATATGCGATTTCACGATTTGATCGCAACCGTTAATCAAGCAGGGATCTGGACCGTTCATTTGTATGGACACGTGGCAGCCAGGAGGCCTCATCGGCAA